>JAJTIZ010000399.1:0-13000 GCA_021365335.1 Phaeosphaeriaceae sp. PMI808 | reverse complement strand
AGTTATTCTAAATAGTAATAACTCTATATATTTAATAAATCTATATATAATAATATTTATCGCGTATATTATAATATATAGTAGCTAGGTCTTTTAATAGTAGTAGTATCCGTATATAGTAGCTCTAGCTATTACGTACTATAGAGTACGTATAGTAAGAGCTTCTAGTAAAGGGGTAACTAGATATATAGGCCTATAGCCTATACGTATAGTTCCCCTATATAGATTATAGATCGATTATACGTAGAAGAATAACTATAAATTATACTTTACTTAAGAGAATTAACTCGAATACTATATAATATTATATAAAGCTTACTATATACTTTCGCGCTATAGAGGAAGCCTATAAATACTAATTAGTAGGTAATTAACTTTATCTATAAATTAGCTAAGTAAAGATAGAGTTAAACCTTCTAGTAGAAGTTAGTCTCTATTTCGTACGTATCCTAAATAGAAATAACTAGGGATAAGAAGATTAATTACTAAACTATATAGACTAAAAATACTTATAGTTACGTACCTAGTAATAGGGTATATAAGTTATCTAAGACCTATATAGAATAATAGGAGATAGTATATAACTTATATAAATAAAATAATATACTATAGATTGAAACTAGATAGTAAAACTATCTAAATACTATCTAATAAGATACTAGTCTAGACCTATAAGCTCGTATAGGAGCTACTAAGATATAATAGAAGATAAAGAATAATAGGAAGATATAGTAAGAGGTATAAGTATCTTAATACTAACCCTCTAGAAAGAGGTAAAATTAGAGTATTAGATAGCCTTAATTAATATATCCAACCTAATACTAGAGTAACTAGCCTTATACCTAGATGCGCGCTATATGAACTACGGCTTATAAACCTTATAGGCGAGGAGTTCCTCTAAGTATTTATTAAAGACTTTAATAAATAGATAGAGGACTACTAGGAAAATTAACTGCGCGTTCTATAGAGAACTACTAGTAATACTAGCTAGTAAAGGGATAAACTATACCCTTAAAGTTAAGGACTCTAGAGTAAGAAGCTATATAGTATAACCTAGGGAGGTATATATTAGGAAATCTAATTCCTATATAGATAAACCTAACTATAAGGATAGAAACCCTATAAAGATATTAAAGGTAAGAAACCCTAGGTAGTATATATAGAGCTAGTAGAATTAAACTAATAAGCGCCTATACTATTAAGATAACTATCCTAATACTAGCGCTATTACTATACTTACCTATCCCCTATATAACTAAGTAAACGTACTATTATATTACTAGTAGGATTAGTAACCTACCTAGAACCTACCTACTAAGGTATACTAGTAAACTATAATACCCTATAATCTATATAAATTACCCCTAACCTAAACCTACGCTAATAATAAGCTACTACCTAAGAAACTTATCTAATTCTAGAAGGTATAGAAGAAGGATAATAACTATATAGGAAAACTATATAATATCCTTATAGATAAAACTAGGATCTTTATTAAACTATACTAGAGATTAGATATTAATAAAGTATAATATCTAAATATCTTTCTAGATATCCTAGAAGGCTATATAAATATATATTATATATATAATATAGGCCCTAGCTATAACTAGAAATACCTATACGAAAAACTAATAACTACTTTAATACTAATATTAACTATAACTAGTACTAGACTAACTAGATAATAATATCGTTCGCATAATATAAATATAAGAACCTAATCTAAACCTATATAAAGTCCTAGAAATTATAATTAATAAGCTAACCTTTATAGAGGGCGCTTAGATAGGATTTTTAGGGGAAGTCCCCCTATATACTATAGTAGTATAGCTTACTAAGGCTAACTAGAACTAGAGTAAGCTATATTCTTAATTAAGCTAATATATAAAGTACTATTTAGTAATCTATAATCTATACTTTAGATTATAATAGATAGATAGGTAACTAATACTTATAAGAGCTAAAGGAATTATACTATATAGATTAATAGTATACCTTAATACTACGTATAGGATACCTAGGTAGTAGTAGTAGAGGGAATAAACCTCTTCCTTTATAAAGAGAATAGGAGTATCTTCTATATAAGGAAAATAATAATATAATAGACTATCTAGGTAAACCCTAAAATTACTTTATTTACTATAAGGAGGGATATTAGTTATTAAATATCTATATATAGATAATTAAGAGCTAGACGCTAATATATTAGCTTATACGAAGAATTCTATAGTAATACCCTTTATAAGAAGATATAATAGCTTATATTATAAGCTTTAAAGGAATATCTAATAGTAAAGTAGATAATAAGACTATATAGGAGGATAAGTAGGAATTAGATTATAACTAAGATAATAGTAACTAAGCTATCAACTACCTAACTTCTACTATATATCTTTATTATATAACTAGTAAAGATATATATAGTATAGATATATAATATTAAGTAGACTAGTTTATACTAGATAGAAGATACTATACGAATACTAAGGCGAACTATAGGATACTAGTATAGTAATAGTCTTAATAGTTAGTAAAATATAGCTAGAGGTATATATACGTAAGAACCCTCGTACGAAGATAGACTAGACCCTAGGAATAAGTAATATTAGCTTTAGAGGATAGAACCTAAAGAGATTACTAGGAACTATATATATTACTAACCTAGTAGGAATAGTTATATACTATATACTAGATACTCTATACTATTCCTACTATACCTAGTAGATACTAATCGCTAGGCGCGTACTTTAATAATATATTAAATATTATTATATATAAGGATAGTATAATAGTCCCTATTATACGTAAATAGGGATACCTATTCTTTAATATTAGTAAGGAAGAAACTACTTCCTTCTTTATAGAAATAGAACTATAATACCTATATTATAGATTTAGATACCTATATATAGAATAACTTTATAAGATACTTATAGAAGTAGGCTATAAAGTAGACGCCTCTATACTAAAGGTAATCTAGAAGTTCTACTACTTCTATTAATAATAAGGACCTTACTATAAAGGTTTAAATTTATAATTAAGGATAACTTATACTTTAACTATAAGATTATCCTTAATATCGTATAAATTAGTAATAAGGATATACTATATATTATTAATATAGATATAGCGTTCTAAGTAGTAATATTCTTAAGTCTATATCTATATAAGATACCTAGGAGGTACTATATAAGTACTAGATTAATACCTACTAAGGACCCCTAGATTATATTATATATAACCTAGGAACTAACTTTACTATAGAAGAGTTTAAACCTATATAAAGATTATTAGTATAGAATATAGATAAATACTAGTAGAAGTATACTAGGTAGTAGGAAAGATTAAATGCGTATACGTACTACTAAGGCGTACGTTTAATATCCTAAGAGTAGAATTAGATAGTAGTATAGATAATAAGGCTATCTATAAATAGTAGTTAAAGCCCTTAATAATATAGCTAGCCTAAATAGGCTTATACTAACGCTACTAGTCTTTAGAACCTACCTAAGGATTAACGTTAACTTACCCCTATTACCTAAGATAATATAAAGAGTAAATACTATATATAAGGCTATAAGAATACTTAGGAATAAGAGGTAAGAGCTAATATTAACTATATAATTAATACCTATAATAGTATAAAGTTATATAAGATTCTAAACCTCCTACTTAACTCTAAGATTATAGTTTAGAGAGAGAAAGGTAGATAGATAGGCCTATATAAGCTAAAGGTATTAAAGGTAAAAATATAATAGTTAAGCTTAATAATAGACTAGTTATATTTAGATATACTTAAGCTAAACTATACTACCGCGCTACTTAGCTATAAAAGCTATATAGTATAGAAGAACTAGCTAACCTAGATAAGCTACTCCTACTATAGGTTAAACTACCCTATATACGCGCACGTAGAAGGCCCAAGAGCTATATAATAAGAGGCTAAAACTACCTATAAGAAGGGTTAAGAACCTTCCTAGGAATAAACCTTAATAGTAGCTATAGGTATACTATAGCCTATAGGGGTAAAAGAGCGCGACCTTTATAAGAGAGAGGAGAGATTAGACGAAGAGGATATACTAGAGAGAGGAGCTATATAGTAAGGAAATAGACTATATAGGAATACTAAGGCGCTATACGCATAAGCTAAGTAACTATAACCTAGGAAAAGAGGAAGATCTAGGAAGTATATATAGTAATATATATAGTTATTCTTACCTAGAAGGAAAAGAATAACTATAAGTTAGTAGTTAAACTACGCAAAGAAGGAGTAATAATAATATTAGGAGTACCTTTAAAGAATCTAATTATATAGAGATAGATATACTTATCTCTAATAGTATATTTAAAATCCTCTACCTTAATAAAAATAAGTACTATAGTAGATCTTTAATAACTTATATAGAGATTAAAGGAAAGATAATATAACTATATAAGAAATCTAGGCTAGTACTTATAGGCTACTTAGATACTAGTAAGGAGGAAATCCTTACTTAGTCTCTAATAATCTAGTAGATAAGCTAGAGACTAATACTAGTAATAGGCGTATTACTAATAGCTACGCATAGGATATACTATAAGCTTAGGATATTACTTAAGCCTATATATAATTAAAGGATAAACTTCTCTATATACTATACGTAAAACCCCTAAAGGAACTATAGAACTTATTCCTACTAAATATAATCCTATATATTATATAACTACTATATAGTATAGTAGAATTAGGCTATATTAGTTTAAGACCTATTATAACTACTATAAGGAGAAACTAAGAATAAGAACTTTATTATAACCTATATCTATTAATTATAGAAGGGATAAAGTATATTTAGGATTACTAGCTATAAATAGATAATATAATTAGTATTATTACCTTAGCCTTTATATAGAAAGAATAAGAGGAACTAGATAAAGTAAAGTTCTATATAAAACTAAAGATAATCCTATCTAAAGACTAACCTATTAAATTAATAGAGGGAGAATTATAATAGTATAAGATAAGATTAAACTAGTATAGAAAGGATAAACTAGTAACCTCTATATAATAGACCTAATAGTATAAGATACTACCTAATAGTATATTGTATAGAGAGCTAGGGGTATATATATTATATTAGTATACTAACTAGAGGTAGTATTTAACCTATTAGTAGCTATATAGATAACGTACTATCTATAGAGGATATTAATACCCTTAACGTACGACTTTAATAGTAAATTAATAACCTAGAAAGAGGCCTAATATTTATTCTACTATAACTAGACTATATAAAACTATTTATCTTTATAGATAGATTATTTATAAATAATAAGGACCTTAGCTCCTAGATTAGATTTATTATTATCCTAGTAATAGAGCGCCGTATAAAGGATAGGTATAACTTTAAAATCTATAGTAATATTATATACTAGAATTCTATTAAATATAAGAGAGTTATAAGGAGTATTCTTATAAGCGAGCTGTATAGAATAGTAAATAGCTTTAATAACGCTATTACTATTAGTATAATACTATAATAGATTATATAAATACTCTAATTACCTTAGGTTCTAGTAGTAGTATACTTAGACTTAAAATCCCTATATAATTACCTTGTAAAACTTAGTATAATAAATAAGAAGAGACTTATAATTAATATTATATCTCTTTAGGAATTATATAAGAATAGGGAAATTATAGAAGTTAGATAGATTAATAGTAAAGATAACCTAGCTAATATATATATAAAGAAAATACTAAACTTAGTAATTAAGAGACTTATCTTAACTAATATACTTAATATTAAAGTAGAGGCGTTTATTAACTAACTTAAACCCGTACGTATAGAAGAAAAATCTCTACTAGTATAAGGTACCGCGTACGATATACTAACTATATCTCCTTTATTAAATTTACTTTCTTTTTACTTATTTTTATATTACGTACGATTATAGAATATATAGAATAGGGAGAGGGTAATCGTATATTAGATATTATAGAAGAAAAAAAAAAGGAAAAATAAAGGAAAAATAAAGGAAATCTAACTAATATATAAAGATAAAATATTAGGAGAAAGGAAAAATAAAGAAAAAAAAAGAAAAGAAAAATAAAGGAAAAATAAAGGAAAAGAAAAGAAATCCCCCTCTCTCTACTCTCTCCCCCTCCTTCTAGGGGACTCTTACGTATAGTACTAGTACTATAAGCTATAGCTCTACTAGATATAGGAGCTATAAGCACCTCTCTAGATACCTAAAACCGCATAATATTCTAGAAAGAGTAGAGCTCTAGTAGAACTACTATACTAGTAAGCGCATAGAGCTATAAGATAACTATAGCTCTATATAAGAATTGCGCGGAAATAACCCTTATACTAGATAAGTTTAGTAACCTAAAGGTTAAGATTTATATTAGCTAGTAGTAATATAATAATATTATAGGATAGTATAGCTACTATAGTTCTCTCCTTATCCTACTATTAATTAGTATAAAGGGAAAACCTAATATATAGTATCTAAATATATATATTAATATATAGAGATACTAATAGATAGCGATTAGCTACCTACCTAGTAGGTAGTATTACTAGTATACGCCTACCTACCTAACGTATAGCTAAATTACCTAGTAACTTATTAGCTACTATAGTAGTATTATTACTACTACTACTAGAGGAGGTATTAGTAGCGTATAGGATAAGAGATATCTTCTACTATACCTATTAGCACTATATAGACCTAGAAAAGAAAAGTTACTAGGAATTATTAATATATAGTATAGTAGTAGTATTATTATTATTAGTATTATTATAGCTATAGCTATAGCTATAGTTATAGTTATAGTTATAGTTATAGTTATAATTATAGTTATAGTTATAGGGGTACTAGTACTAGTACTAGTACTATCTATTACAAGTTAGCACCGTACGAAGAAGAAGGTATCTCCCCTACTAAGAAGAGATAAGGAAGGAGTAATAATTACGTATAGAAGTAGTAGTAGTAGTAGTTAAAGGAGGAAAGAAAAGAGTATTAAACTAGAGGGGGCGACCTAAATATATACCCCTAACTTCTATATATAAGATAATAATATTATAGTAATATTATATATAGTAAATAGGAAGGAACTATTAGGGTATAGGAAGCTACTAATCGTATAGTATATTCTAATAGAAGGAACTAACTAAGAGACCTAAAAACCTAAGAGACCTACTATATAAATAAATATAATAATACTCTACCCTATAAGTAATTCTAGATAGACTACTATTTCTCCCTAGATTCTATACGCAACTAATCCCTAGTATATAGGTATTAGGAATAATAGGCTATATAGTAGAAGATACTAATAAGTAAAGGAGAAATAAATTAGATAGGAGGAACTAAGAGGAAAGGGAAATATTTAAGGAAGATAGGAATAAATTAATAGGAACGAATAGAAGAGGATAAGTACTAGATACTAGCTATAAAGGTATAAAAAGAAAAAGTTACTAGTATCTATATATAGTAGCTCTAGCTATTACATACTATAGAGTATATATAGTAAGAGCTTCTAGTAAAAGGGGTAACTAGATATATAGGCCTATAGCCTATATATATAGTTCCCCTATATAGATTATAGATCGATCGTACGTAGAAGAATAACTATAAATTATACCTTTACTTAAGAGAATTAACTCGAATACTATATAATATTATATAAAGCTTACTATATACTTTCGCGCTATAGAGGAAGCCTACGAATAAGTAGTCTATTATAAGAGGTAATAAGTAGAGATATTAGAGCTTACTTTAGAAGCTTAATTAATATACTATATATAATACTCTAGTATAATATAAGATATTATATAATAAGAGGAAGTTAAATAATAGTTTAGGTTAGAAGATATATATTAGGGGTATAGCTTATACGCTTAGCGTAAGGCCTCTATATTATACTTATACTCTAGAGGCTCTCTAAGCTCTCTTTAGGCTCTCTAGACTAGTAGCTTAGGTAGGTAGTACTAGTATTATAGGAACTATAGTAGTTACTATAATAGTACCCCCCTCTTATTCTTAAGCTCCTATAAGGGTTATTTATATAGTAATTATTACTACTAATACTAGTTTTATATTATATTAGGTTAATTTAGGTTAGGTTAGTAGCTCTAATCTATTAGGATACTACTAGTAGAAATAAGTTATAGCTTTATTATCTCTTAGCTCTATAGTAGGCTCCTAGGATAGGTTATTATAGCCTATCTATTTTATATAGTATTTATATTATTTCTTTCTTTTAATATAGTAGAGTCCTTTAATATTCTTAATAAAGTATTTAAGTTTATTATCTACTATTACTAGTATAGGTAGAGTAGGTTACTAGCTAGGTAGGTAATTAGTTCTAGCTAGATAGAGTAGAGAGATATAGAAAATAGAGTATATCTTTATAGAGCTTAGTAGTTTAAGTTAGTACGCGTGTAAAGAGACCTCCTTAACTACTTAGTAAGAGCTAAGGTTCTTCTAATTAAGCTTCTTTAAAGCTTATTATATTTATATATTACGTATATTAAGCTAGACCTTATTACCTACCTAATAGGCTAGTACTAGTAAGTACTTCCTATTAGTATATTCTTATTATAGGGCTTAGGCCTATATTATTTCTTCGTAGATAAACTAAGTTATATTATATATCTTATTAATTATCTTATTAGTATTAGAGGCTTATAAGGCCTAGTAAGTAGGCCTTTTTATAGCTAAAGGTAGCTTAAAGCCTATTTATAGATTTTAGCTATAATAGGCTATTATTAGGAATAGTCTAGTTAACTCTAAGATAGTATTATTTACCTTAAATTAAGTAGTAGGTAACTAAGTAACCTAATTATTTTACTAGTAATTTATATATACGCGTAAGACTTACTCTATTATAGAGTTTATAATCTCTATTTAGCTATTAGTTTCTAGGTAGTAGCCTATTAAGTAGTATAGGTTAATATTTAGTTACTTATAGAGCTTATCCTAGAAGGTAGAGATAAACTATCTACCTCTATTAGAGATAATTATACTTAAGAGGCTATAGTTTACCTAAACGTATTAGATAAATAAGTAAGCTATATTAGGAGCTTCTATTCTAGTATATAGGATTAAGTACTAGTACTTTAATAGGTAATTAACTACTACTATAATATTAGTATATCCTTCTAACTTAGATAGGTTAATAATAAAGTTAATTAATATATCTTACTAATAGCGTTTAGGGATAGGTAGAGGCTTTAATAAGCTATAGTACTTTTTATAAGAGGCCTTTAATCTTTAGTAGGTATAATAGTAGGTAATATAATAGTAGATTATTTAGAATATATTTAGCTAGTAGTACTCTCTTTAGAGGATCTCTAGTATCTTACTATAACCTAGGTAGCCTCCTATAGGAGAGTTATATATAGTACGTAAGAGCTTAATAATAAGCTTATTATAGGTAGGGATTATAAGGCGTTCTTAGTAATATAGGCGATTATTTTATTCCTTATACTTAGTAATAGTAATTTTCTTTAATCTTTAGGTACCTATTCTTAAGAGGCCTAGTACTTCTTAGATAAATAGGTTAGTATTATATTTATTATTAATAATCTCTTAGATTAATTAATCTATCTCTATTAGAGATAAGCTATAGGTAATAAAGAGATTTAACTTTAATAGCGTTTTTAGATAAGTATTTTAAGCTTCTTCCTAGGCTAGTTAGTCTTAAGATTATTATATTAGTATATTAGGCTTTTCTCCTTCCTTACCTAGCTAATAAGTAATTATAAAGTTAAAGTAAGATAAGTACTTAGACTAGTAAGCTTATCTATAACTTAGCTACTTTATTATTATAAAGTATTATAGATTCTTATAGTTACTTAGTATAGTAATAGGAAGGTAGGTACCTTCTAGTTTAGGTCTCTAGTATTTAAAGGAGTATATAATTATAAGTAGCTCCTTATTATAGATCTTATAATTTCCCTTAGTAGAGTTTATTCTTTTTAAGTAATACGCGATAGGCTAGATAGTCTCTAAAGTATCCTTTTAAGATAGAATACCTACTATTATATAGTTAGAGGCGTTAGCTTCTACTACTATAGGTAGGCTTAGGTTAAAGTAATAGAGGATTAGAGTAGTTATAAAAGCTTATTTTAAGGCGTTAAACGCGTTATAATAGGTATTATTAAAGGAGAATCTAGTATCTTTTCTAGTTAAGGATACTAGTAGTACTACTATATAGGAAAAGTTATTAATAAACCTTTAGTAGAAGTTAGTAAATCTAATAAAAGCGCGTATATCTTTTATATTACTTAGGTATTCCTAGTCTTAGATTACTTAGACTTTCTTTAGATCTATTTTTACTCTATTTATAGAGATTATATAGCCTAAGTATATAACTTTAGATTAGTAGAACTTATACTTATTAATATTAAGGTATAGTCTAGCTTCCTTTAGAGCTCTAAGGATAGCTTAGATATATTTCTAGTACTCCTTTAAGTTCTTACTATAGATAAGAATATTATTAAGATAAGTAGTATAGAAAATATTAAGAAAGGGGCGTAGGATATTATTTATAAAGTATTAGAATATACTTAGTATATTTACTAAGCTAAAGGGAGTAATTAAGTATTTAAAAAGGCTATAATATATATAAAAGGTAGTTAGCTACTTATTACCTTCTATAATATAGAGATAGTTAAAGGTAGTAATAATATTAAGTTTTATATAGTACTTAGCTTTACTAAGTTAGTTTAGCGTCTCTTAGATTAGTAGTATTAGATACTAGTTCTTAATAGTAATAGTATTAAGGGCTTAGTAGTCGACGTAGAAATAGAGACCTCTATTATAACCCTAATAAGACTAGGAGCTAGTATAGGGTTACTATTAGACGTACGTATAGGATAAGGTAATAGTTATTACGTAACTACTTTAATTAAAGCGCGTAAGATAAAGCGCGTAAAGTTAAGCGCTTAATATAAAGCGATTATATTAAAGCGATTAATATAAAGCGCCTCTAGTATATATATAATTATAGGTAATAAACCCTAGGGCTTATTATATTCAACTTAATAATAGTATAGTATTTAAGTTATTACTTCTACGCTCTATTATACTAAGTAAGACTAAATCCCCTTACCTTACTTTATCTTTAAGAACTAACCTTACTCTATTAAATATATAGTATCTAGTAGACTCTTAATACTTTAAATACCTCTATAATAAGTAACGCGTTAATAGATTCGACTAGTAGGTAGGACTAACCCGCTATAACCTCTAAGGTCGCTAAGCTAGACCTCTATTATAGAGACTATACTAAGCTTAAATTATAGCTACTTTAAGTTAACGTCTACTTTAAAATAGATAAAGTACCTAATAATAATAACTAATACTTATAGTAATATACCTAAGAGGAAAAGCTAAGAAATAGGTTATACTATACCTTAAGAAATTTAGATAATAATAAAATAGTTGCGATATAATATTTAAATAATAGATTAAGTTTAAGGAAATATAATAAGTATTCTAACTTATAATAAACTAGCTATTATAGAATAAGCTATCTAACCTATAATAGAATTATTTAGCTTCTAGTATACTAATAAATTTAGGAATTATTTAATCTAGACTAAATAGAATAACTAGGCCTTATAAGGATATTTAGATAAGGATTAAAAGTAGGTATAGGTAGAGCTTATAAGAAGTAGAGCTATAATTAATAACCTTAATAATTAATTAAGAGTTAATTAGAGTTAATAACTACTTTATACGAATTTCGCCTTAAAGTAAAAGATAAGTACTATACTAACTATATATAAGAAAAGAAATACTAGCTAAACTATAGATACTAGAGGGTTGTAAAGGTACCTAGGGTTAGTAGTAATTATAGGTATTTTAGTCTTAATATATATATTAATAATATAACCTAAGGAGGATAAATACTAGATTATCGCCCTAAGAAGCTAGATAATAGTAAGGAAATAAGAACCTACTATAACTATAGTAAACTAGGCTACCTATTAAAGGACTACTAATTAAAGAATAAAGCTAAAAGATAAATAGGTAAGAGATACTAGGTTAGACTACTCTCTTAATATAATTAAAGGGTAAGGTAATAATACTAAAGAAGAATAGGAGTAGTATAAAGATATAGAAAAAGGAAAGCTATTTACTACTAGCTAAGAACTTAAAGACTAGTAGATCTAACTCTAGATAAATAATATAATATAAGTACTAATAATAATAAAGTACTTATAGATAAGTTAAAAAACTTATAAGAAAGTTATAAAGACGATATAAACTAGCCTTAAAGAAGAATATAAGGAAATAGAACGTTAACTTCCTAGAGTTTATAAGAAAAGAGATTATACTATAATAGTAGGGGAGGATATACTATACTACGCTACCTTACTAGGAAGAAAGTACCTATAGTTTAGGATTACCTAGACTCTAACTAAGATAAGGAGCTAGAAGATAAAAAATAATATAGATAATACTAAGCTAGAGTCCTTAGGATATTATACTACTAGAAACCCTAGAACTATAGCGAAGACGCGATAGTATAAGATAGATTTATAGGAGAAATCTAGAACCTAGTAGATAGCTACTACTTAATTAAAGATTAGTAAGATAATAAAAGGATAGACTAGAGTCTCTACTAAGGATTAAACTAGATTTATTTACTCTAGAAGCTTAAAGCTACTTAATATATCTAATATACTAATTAGTAGGATCCTATAGTATAGTTATATTATAAAAACCTTAACTACCTACTATTATTATAGATATAGTATTTTTATAATAAATATCTTATATACTACTTAGATAAAATAGGCTTAGGATATTTCCTAGTAAGAAAATCTAAGTATAAATAGTTTTAGAATAAATATAAAAAAGTAACTTATAAATATACCTATAGGATAAAAATAGTAGGATATTTTACTAGAGTATTAATATAGATAAAACTAAAAATAATACTAATTAATAGAAGGTATATATATTTAATTTAGTAATACTATCTATAGGATAA
>JAJTIZ010000398.1:0-13028 GCA_021365335.1 Phaeosphaeriaceae sp. PMI808 | reverse complement strand
AGGACCTAATAAACTTATCCTAATACTACTTATCTTTAGTATATACCTATAACTATTAAAGCTCTCTCTACTCTCTCTATTAGTTATAGCCTAAGTAAACGCGATTAAGAAAGTAATAGTAGAGATCTATAAGATTAAGGTAGCGCGATAGATTAATAACGCGCTTACTACTTATAATAGCCTAAACGTTAATAAGATACTCTAGTTACCTCTCTAGAGTAATATTAAGATTTAGTATAAAAATAAAGGGTAGACTAGACTATATATACTACTCGCTTTTAATAATAAATAGACTACTACTATTATAGACGTTAATAGTAGATAGATAATATTCTAAATAACTATTATCTACCTATATTACTAAGATAACTCTATAATTATTAACCTAGAGAACTTAGATAAGGATAATAGAGATAAAGGAGTAGATATTAATAATAATGAATATATACTAGAGATAGAACCTAAGTAACCCTACTACTACTATAGCCGCCTAAAAGGCTCTAAGAATAAACTAAAGATAGTAGTAGATAATCTAGTTAATAAGATCTACCTTATATAGCGCGAATAGGATAACTATACTCTCGTATAGGAATTATAAGCTAATAGTAAAATCGCGACTCTAGGTATACCCTTCGAGCTATCTATAAAGACTAAGATTAACACGTTGATTACGCGTAGAGTCTTTTAATTTAAGTAATATAACCCTACTAAATATAGTGGAATCCGTATATTTAAGTTATATATTATTAATAAAGTAAAGGGTAAGATATCTAATAAGCCCTATAAGAAGTCGCGATTAATTATCTAAGGATATATAGATAATAAGAAGAAGCTTATACTAATATAAAGCCTAACTATCTAATAAGTAAGCTAGCTAGTTATTATTACCCTTATACTATTAATAATCTATAATAGAATAATACTATAGCTCTAAGATATTACCTAGGCGTATACGTAGTTAGACGATTAGTTATAGCGTATAATTATCGCTAAGCTCTCTATATAACTTAAAGAGATATACTTAAGTAGTACTATTATAGTTATTATTAAACCCTTATATAGTATTATAGAGGTAGGAGTATATTAGTAGTCTACCTACTTTAAATACTATATAAAAAAGCTCTAAATAGAGACCTCTATATATAACCTATACCTACTTATCTCTAAGCCTACTATAGTAGGATTTAGTATTATAGGTATATAGACTAATAATACCCTTAGTCTCTCTAACTATTAATTTATAGATAGAGAGACCTAGGAACTCTACTTTAGCGCTAAGGAGAAGTAAGTACTTGATAGTATAGAGCTAATAGCCTTTAACGGCTATATTATTACGCTCTATAATAGTATAATAATACTCTAGTAGAAATACTAAGGCGATAAGTTAGAGCTTATATATAATTAAAAGTTATATATCTAGTAATAAGTATATAGCGCGTATATTACAATAATCTACTAGCTAGAGGTAAGCTTTAACTTAGCTACTACTACTTAGGCGACTAACCTATCTAAGAAAGAAATATCTAGATTAAATAAGTAAATTAGATAGTAGAAGGATAATATTAACTATAGCCTCAACTATATACAACTTAATATAAATAGCCTTAAGCTCTTCACGTTTATTAATACTTTATTTACTAATAATAAGGATATAAGCTCTTAGATAGGCTATATAATCACTCTAGGTAATAAGAGTATAATTAATAGTAATAGCTTTTAGATACGTAGTAATATTATCTACTAGTTATTAATTAAGTGTAAACGCGTTACTAGAAGTATACTAGTATCTAAGATCTACGCAATAGCCTATAGCGTTAATATCGCTATCGCTATTAGTAGTACTATCGATATAATTACAACTTAACTCAATCGCCCTAAGGTCCCTATTATCGTATATACTAACTTACTATCGTTATATAAGTACCTAGTAAAGCTTAGTACAACTAAGGAGAAGCGACTAATAATTAACATTATAGCTCTCTATTAAGTATATAAGCGAGGAGACCTTATAGATATCTAATAGATTAATAGGCGGGATAACCTAGTAGACTTAATAATAAAGTCTAGCTCTAATACTATACTAGAGATACTAATTAATATAAATTAACTTTAGCTCTACGTATAGGGCTAGGTATATCGAGATAGGAGTATTACTACGTAAGAGAGATAGGAAAAGAAAAGATAGTTAGTATTAGGAGTCGCTAGTTATATAGGACTTATACTTAATTAGGCCTAGCTATAGCCTTAGCGGCTCCTAAGCGCGTACGAAGGATAAGTACTATAAGCGCGCTACCTAGCTAGAATAAATCAATTATAATTATACTAAAACTATAGTTCTTAATTTACCTATAATACCTTTACTATATTAATAATTAGATTCTTATAATTACTATAGACTATTATTAATACTACTACTCCTTATAGGTTTATTCTCTATTCCTTAAATATAGCTATTATAGGTTCGCTTCCTCTATAGTATTTACTACGGTAAGTAGTACTTCCTCTATAGTATTCGCGTATAGTAAGTAGGTAAAAGAGGCTTCCTCTATAGTATTCGCGTATAGTAAGTAGGGAGGGGATAGTAGTACGAAATAGATATAATAATAGGAAAGGATAATTAGTATTTAAACGTTATTCTATATATAATAAGAGAGAAGGGCTATATATAGGGGGAGTAACGCATAGGCCTATTAGCCCTATACGTTCTCTCCTAAATATTTACGCGTTATATATAATATAGCTTATTTATATATAGATACTAGTAACTTTTCTCTTTTTATATAAGTTACCTATAATCTCGTATATAACGTTACTATTTAAATTACTTTACTCTTACTATTTATCTATCGTACGTTATCCTTTTTCTAGTAGGTTAGCTATATATTTACTATTAATGCGTATAGTCTTAACTACCTCTTCTTATACGTTATTCTTATAAATTAGAATAAGTAAGTTAAGTTAGTCTCTATACGAGGGCCTTAACTTTAATATTCAGTATATTACTTATAATTAGTTTCTATAGTACTAAATTTAGGGTCTTCTTTATATATACGTTAGCTGGATTATCTCGTCTATTAATCTATTATACTTCTAAGATCTCTCGATTCTTATATAATTCTCTTAGAGATATAATATCGATTATTAGCTACTTCTTATTTATTATACTAAGCTTAACGAGGTAGTTATATAGTAATTTTAAGTCTAAGTAGACTATAACTAGTATCCTTAGTAAGCTTATTATCTATATAATTTAGTAGAGTATTATACTTAATATAATCGCGTTATTAAAGCCGTTAACTATACTATATAGCTCGCTAGTAAGGATACTTTAAGTTACTCTCTTATACTTAATCGAGTTCTAGTATACAATATTACTATAGATCTAGAAGTTATATCTATTACCTATACATTCTTTAGTAGCGAGAATAATTATAAATCTAAGCTAGGAGCTAAGATCCTTATTATTCGCGAATAATCTATCTATAAAGATAAAACGCTTTATCTATTCGAGTTAGAGAGGTATAAAGTTTAGGCCTCTATCTAGGTTATCTATCTACTATTAGACTCGTATATTAAGATTCTTAATATCCTAAGTATTTAGCTCTATTATTTATATAGTAATTAAGAGATTAAAAGCTACTTCTAGTTAGTAGACTAAGGTGATATACGCTCCTCTTACTTATTACTTAATATATCTTTATATAGTATCTTCGCTATCTAGGTTAATTATATAGAGGTATTTTATCTATCCTTTCTATACGAGTTAGATTATCTTACTATCTAGTTTAATCCTTCTACTATTAAACTTAAGTAGTTATCTAGGAGATAATATACTCTTTAGTTTTATACGAAAATTAGCTTTATTAAGTTCCTCCTACTCTTACTATATAAAGTCTACTATAATAATACTAACTATATTATTAGTTTATAAACTAGTAATTCTAAAAGTTTTTAATCCTTTATACGTAATTAGTAAATATAGATTATATAAGGATATCTTTATCCTAAGCTTATCCTTATAGTAGTTATAGTATATCTTAAACTAGTATAAGCCTAATTCTATAGTACTATATAATAGTTATATAACCTATAGAATTATATCTAGGGAGAAGAAGGACTTAAGCTCTTTTAGTAGTCTAGCGTATAGCGTACGTATAAGCTTATCTATTACCTATACGTATACTTATATAATATCTTAGAGCTTATAGTATATATTATATATAGTAATTAGTAATAACGTATTTTATAAGCGAGTTACCTACTTAAGCGAGTCGCCTACTAAATACTAGCGTAATATCTACGCAATAACTTTATATAATATTATAACTATACTACTAGGAAAAGATCTATACTAAAGGTAATATATAGCTTATTATATCTAATCTTACTTTAAACTAGTTCTATAGTAAAAGACGCACTACTATAGTATATAACGTCCCTCGAATAATAGTGCGCGACTAACGCGCTAGACGACGCTCTTAACGCAACTATAAGCTAAACTTAAAGCGCCTTATAAAGCTAGAAGAGGAGATAATTATATAGCGTATACTTAAGGAGTCTAAGCGCGTAGTACTATCCTCGAAGGTAGATATACAAGATATAGCTAATAAACTACTAAGAGAGCGTAGTAGGAAGCCTATTAGTAAGAACTAGGTTAATAACTTTATTAGGCGTACTCCTAAGCTGCGAATATAATAGAGTCGCCTATACGATTACTAGTAAGCCGCCTATAAGGACCTAGTAATTATCTAGCCCTAGTTTACACTAGTTAAGAAGATAAAGATAAAGTATAGTATCCTAGATAAAGATACCTATAACTTTAACGAATCTAGCTTCCTAATAGGTAAGATATCGTCTTAGCTAGTTATTATAGGCTTAGATAAACCTAGGAAATAGAAGAAACTATAGCCTAGTAATTATAAGTAGGTAACTCTAGTATAAGGCGTTAGTATAATAGGGCGTATTATCCTACCCTTTATTATCTTTACTAGTAAGGTCCTTATCTCCTCCTAGTTTAAGGATCTACCTTATAACTAGATTATTAACGTCTCTCCTGCTAGCTAGATTAATAATAACCTTATACTAGCGTAGGTTAAGTACTTTAACGCCTATATAAAGGTTTATACTATTAGGGTATATAGGTTACTTATTATTAATAGCTATGAGAGCTACTACTTAGTAGAATTCTAGGATTATAATAAGGAGAATAAGATTATAGCTCTCTATATACTACTATACTTATCGTACCTACTATAGCCTCTTAATATTATCTACTACTCGCTACTAAAGCGCTTTTATAGTAATAGGATCTCGCTCTTAGTATATAGCTATATCTACTATATTAATAAATTAACCTTCCTACTAGCCTTTAAAGTAGCTTATATAAAGACTTTTATAGAGGTAAATATTTACGTAGGGTTTTAAGGCGCTAGATTAGCCCTATATAACCTAGAGGCTATATTATTAAAGCTAGATATATAGCTACATACGCTAATACTACCTATACTAGGTACTATTACCTAGTAGGCGTAAATACTATATAATACTAGTAAGATAGAGGCGTAATTAATACTAATTTAAAACTATATATAAATCTATCCTAGGTCTCTAGTAAGTTCTCTAGATAAGTAGGTTAGGTAGCTTACTAAGGGTACCTAGTAGATTATATATAAGATAGTATTAATGCGCGAAGAAATAGTGCGCCTTTAAGAGGTAATTAACGCAGCTATATAGTATAAGAGCCGTAAGAGGCGATATATATAGATAGAGGAGACTCTTATAGTTAGTAAGGTATCTAACTTAATTATAGAAAAGGAGGGTAGTAGTTATAATAATAGTAAGTAGCCTATAAAGAGGGTACGCGTAGAGCGACGCTATAGCCGTTATAGTAAGATTAGGTATAACTCTCGTACGTATAAGGTAGAAATAGAGGATATAGATAATAGTAATACTTCTAATTAATACTATTCTAATATATATACTATAAAAAATTATTATTACGTTGTATAATATTATTGTATAGGCGTCGCGCTAGTATTTAGTAGGCGACTCGCTTAGGTAGGCGACTCGCTTATAAAATATATTACTCTAACTATAAGTAGTAATTATTAGCTTATTCTTTAGATTATAGGAGATTATATAAAGATCTCCTCTTTACCTATATTTAAGTATCCTACTAGTACGAGCCTAGATTTCTTATATAGTTATATTATCTTCTCTTTAACTTCTTGTATAAGTCTAAGGTTAAAGATTTATCTACTATATACATGCGGGTTAAACTTTAGGATTTCGAATATTCTCTTCTAGAGTAGTATCTCTATCTCTATATAGTCTAATACCTCGAATAGTACGCTAGGTATTATAATAATACCTTTACTATAGAGCTAAATAGCTAGTACGTAGTTATCCTTCTCCTTCTAGGTTAAGAATAACTATATAATATATTATATAGCTTATCTTTTTAGGTTTTATCTTTATATTACTTCTATTTCTTATATAATACTTGGGTTATCCTCCTTATTATTATTATTTTAAGGTTATAGGATCTTTCTTAGTTAGCCTTACTTTTATATAGCTAGAGCTTTAGTTAGTATAGTACTCTTCTTAGTCTAGTCCTTTTATATAATTTAAGTATCTTTATAGGTAATTTCTTTTCTTAGTTATCCCTATCTTTATATAATAGGAGTCTTAATAACTACTTACTCTAGCTTATTAGGATCTATTACTTATCCTTAGTCCTATCTTTTATATATATCCTCTATATAGAAGTATAGCTTTACTTATATATATCTAAAAGTTATAGGTCTATTTTTTATCTTAATTACTATATTATACTCTTTAATAGCTTTAAGTTTATATAGTTCTATCTAACTACCTTTCTCTCTCTATACTAAGATCTCTAAGTTTAGTAGGAGTATAAGAATACTATATAAATTTAGACTATTCTAAGTATTTATTATATAATTTACCTTTTCTTTTACTCTTTTACTATATAGGATCTTTATAGCTCTTTGTACGGCTTTAGCTCGAGCTATTACGTCTAGTAATAGGTATAAATCTATAGTAATTTATAGGTATACCCTAAAGACTAGTAGTATTAGTATAAGACTATTTAGTCTAGCTATATTATTTAACGCCTTAACTACTATTTAGAGGATTAATTCGTTATCTAGCTATCGCGTAGTTTTACCTTAAATATATTAAATATATAGTATAGAGGCTAGTACGCACGTTTAATCTTCCTAACGCCTAGTATACTTTAACTAGTATTTAGTAGTATTATATGCCTACGATTCTCGCGCGAGCTTAAAAATCTTCTACTATAAAATTTATCCCTAGGTTATATATAATATAGTCTAGGGGGCCTTAATATATATTAATCTAGTACTTATATAGTACCTCCTAGGTATCTATATAAATATTAACTTTAGAAATATAGCTACTTAGAATAAAGTATTAGTATTAATAATATATAAGACGTTCCTTCCTTTAATCTATATAATATTAATAACTATCTTATAGTTAAAATAGAGATTATCCTTAATTATAAACTTAAATTATTAGGGGCCTTATACGTACTATTAGTAGAAGTAGTAGAACTTCTAGATTTCTAATAGTATAGATTAATTTACCTTATACCCTACTTCTATAAGTATCTTATAGAGGCGCTCTATATAGGGGTAACTAAATTATTAATAAAGTTAGTATAGTTCTAATTCTATAAAGAATATTATTAGTTTATATAGACTTAGGTTAAAGAATAGATATCTCTATTTATATATAATAGGGATAGTTATATTATCTTTCTATATAATAATATTAAGTATATTATTAAAGTACGCCCTAAGTCTATTAGTATTAGTAAGCTAAGGAGGAATAGTATTAGGGTATTAAGGATATAGTACGTTACTATACTAAGTAAGTTTTATATCTATATAGTACTAAGAGAGCCTTTTATACCTTAACCTTTAAAGCTAATACTTTATTTACCTAGGGTTTAGTTAACTTTTATTTATAGGTTCTCTCGTACGTACGCTTTAAGTTATATCTTACTAACTATTAAGATTAATAATATACTAGTATCCTATAGTTTACCTTAGTATAATATATAGTACCTATCCTTAAGTATAAATTACTATGCGTAGTAGCTTTCCTCTATACTATAGATATCCTTACTAGTTATATAGTAGAGATATATAGTAGTATTAAGGAATTATATAGCTTCTTTACTACCTTTAATCTTACTATCCTAGTCTTTATCGTAGTCTTCTTTAGTATCTTCTTTATAGCTATTATTATACTAGATTCTATAGGGCCTTTAAATCTAGTAATATATACTATAATTTCTTCTAGGTTAGTATCTTATTATAGATCCTCTTATATAAGCTAATATACTAGTATTTACCTATACTTAGTCTATTGGGGATAGTTTAATAACTAATATTCTACCTTATAATATATAAAGTATTTCTTAGTTATATAGTCTCTTACTAGTAGTAACTTTCGCCCTTTATTATATCGTGCGTTTAAGTAGCGTCTATTATATTACTATAGCTAAAACCTTCTACTACTTCTTCTATTACCTATATATAGTATTAGGGTATATTTCTAGTCTATATAGTACGCTTTAGTAGGATTATATATAAATTAAAATATTTATTAATTAATTATAACTTAAAGAGCTATATAGAGGTTACTAAATAGTACTTTATATATTAGTTTTAGTATAAATAGTACTAGTTTAAGTTTAGGTTATCCTTAATAGGCTCGTATAACTATTATATAGAGTAGTACGTTACTTTAGAAATCGCGCCTAAGTACTCTTTATATAAGAGTAAGCTTATTAATTATAAGCTTAAGTACCTTATATAGAGATTTATCTAGATTCTCTCTTTTATATTATATAAAGGAGAGTATTATCTAGTCTATCTAATATTAGTTATAGTTAATATTAGTATTAAAATATACGTTAAGCTTTACGTATAGCTCTTACTATATAAGTCCTAGTCTAATATTATATAGATAGTACGTACTTGCACGATCTTCTAAGATATTAGGGAAGATACTTAAGTATTATACCTCCTAGATCTCTAACTAACTATATAGGTCTATAAAGATTCTTACTTTATTAGTAAGGATATTATATAGTTAACCTAAGTAGTTATTCTCCCTTCTCTATACCTTCTAGAATTATATAATCTTCTTAAGAGGTAGTTATCCTATAGAATATTCTACTAGATAAATGTATAGTTCTTATTAATTTAGTAGTAGTACTAATCTATATTATTACTATACGTTATTAGGTAGAGTATACTAATAGTAATCTAGGAGAAGGTCTAGGGTCTATCTTAGTACTAGTATTATATAGAATACTAGTAGGTTTTATCGCGTAGGTTATAGCGTATAGAGGTATTAGTATTATATATAACTTATCTATTATACATCCTCCTATACGTGTACTACTAGGGTCTAGGTTTAATATCTTACCCCTAAATTTATATATTATATAGTACCCTTAGTATTAGTAGTAGCGCTTTTAGCTAGTATAATAATACTCTATATATTACCTACTCCTAGGGTATTATTAGTCATAGAGTAGGTACTACTATCTCTATCTAATTTAGTTCTTTATATAGAGATAGTAGTTTATCTACTTATACTTAGGGTCCTTTATATAGATCCTTATTTTCTCTTAATATAAGAACTATTAGTATTATTTCTATTATATAGATTAGAAGTATTTAGTAGAGGCTAGGGAGGGGCTATAGTAGGTTATCCTCTTATCCCTATACTAGCTCGTATAGCTTAACTCCTTGTATTTAGCTTCTTTAGCCTTTATATAGGATATTGTAGTCCTTAAGGAGGGTAAAGAGGCGTTCTTAGAGTATAGTGTTAACCTTTATAAAGTTATTAGCTATCTAATTCTAAAATATCTCTATATATAATAAATAGAAGTCTTTATTATTATATCCTACTAATATAAGTTCTATAATTACTTATATAATATATCTATTAAGGTTAGTATATACTACTATACTAAGGTCTAGCTTATAGTCCTAGTTATCTATATTTATATAATATTTTACTAGAATTAAGGCTAGTACGCCTATAATTTATGCGATCTTATTATTAAATAGGATTTTAAGGTTATCTACCTTTTCTTCTATACGTAATAGTAATACTAGGTTAGCTACTATTAGTATTAGTTCGTCTTATCTTAGTACTATAGCTTATTAGTTAAGGAGAAGCTTTATACGGCCTCTCTTCTATATAGGTATTACTATTAGTATAATTATATAGCGAAGTTATTAATATTATATACTTAAGTAAGTATATAAAATAGTTTACTAACCTACTATATTTAGAGGGCTCTATTCTTAACCTTACTAATTTATAAATAAAGTTAATTACTACTAATTAGTATAGGTTCACTTCCTCTATAGTATTCACTATAGTAAGTAGTACTTCCTCTATAGTATTCGCGTATAGTAAGTAGGTAAGAGAGGCTTCCTCTATAGTATTCGCGTATAGTAAGTAGGGAGGAGATAGTAGTATAAAATAGATATAATAATAGGAAAGGATAATTAGTATTTAAGTATTATTCTATATATAATAAGAGAGAAGGGCTATATATAGGGGAAGTAATATATAGGCCTATTAGCCCTATACGTTCTCTCCTAAATATTTACGCGTTATATATAATATAGCTTATTTACGTATAGATAGCTATAATTATAAGTAATTCTTTATTATATATATTATAGTTCTCTTTAGTAAGTTTTAGTTTTCTTATATAGTAGTATATAGGTTTCCTATTTCCTTATTTATCTTCTTATAATAATACTACTATAATTATATTATTAGATATTTCTAATTCTATAATTAGTAATTTCTTTAAATTATATTTTTAAAGTATTAGTTCTTTTCTAAATTCTTTCTTAATATCTTAAAAGACTTATTCCTATTAACTTATCTATTTAAAGAGAATATCTTTCTTTATTAGTTCTATTAGTAGCTTAATTTAATTAAACTAGTTATTAATAAATTTTCTATAAAAATTATAGAAGCCTATAAAGGATTATATATCTATAAGATTCTTTAGAGTTAGCTATTTTCTTATAACTTCTATCTTTTCTAAGTCTATTCTTATTCTTCTAGGTTTAATTATAAATCCTAAGAAGGTTATACTTTAAGTATAGAACTTATATTTTTTCTTATTTAGGTAGAGTTTAGCTTCTTTAAGCGCTTCTAGTACTTCTTATATATATATTATTATAGTAACTACTATAGTTCCTATACTACTAAGTATATAGGCTTAGCCTATATATAGCTTATCTCTATATCTCTTTAGCTTACCTCTATATAGCTTCTCTCTTTAGCTATCCTCTTATATTATACCTAAGTATTATATATAGTATATTAATTAAGCTTCTAAAGTAAGCTCTAATATCCCTACTCTTTACCTCTTTTAATATTAGGATAGTTTATCTAGTTCCTACTAGTAATAGTAGCTAGATAACTACTATAGATCTCTAAATAGAGATTTTTATTATCTAGCTAGTCTACCTAGTTTTTTCTAATAGTTAACTAGACTCCTAGCCCCTCTACTATCCTACTACTTATATAGTAGTTATAGTAGAAGCTCTAGAACTAGTATATTAAGATCTAGTCTCTACGTACTAACCTTAATATATTATACTAGGAAGTCTACTAGCTCTAGAACTAGCTCTAGAACTAGCTCTAGAACTAGCCCTATCCCTACTTACGCCTACTAGACCCTCCTTACTTTAATAGTAAGCTATATATACTATATATATAGCTCTCCTCTATTAAAGCTAAACTCTAATTAGATTAGCTTATAGGAGCTAATACCTTTAACTATATTTAGGATAGCCTTAAGTAACCTTAGTAGGCTTTATACCTCTATCTACGTAATACTATAGAAGAAAATTAATAGTAGGATCTAGAGAAGATCTTCTATTTATTTTAGTACCTCTACTATAACCTATAAGAATAGTAGGAGGTAGTCTAATACTTTATATTAATATACTAGAAAGATAATAAGTCTCTTTTAATATACTTAGACTAATTTAAGCACCTCTTATATAAGGTAGAGACCTAAACCTAGCCTAATACCTCCTACGCCTCTACTCTCTATTAAGGTCTCCGCTTATCTCTTCGCTAGTATCTTAAAGAGTTAAATAACTCCCTATTTAGTAAGTTATATAATAACTATATTAAGCTTATTTAATATACTAATCGTTATACCTACTAGTTAGCTAGCTAGAAACTACCTTAAGTAGCTACTTAACTAACCTAGTCTTCTCTATCTCTAGATATAATAGATATTAACTAGCTTAGCTACTCTTATTCTTACTCTTACTATTACTCTTACTCTTACTTATCCTTAACCTCCTTAGTAGTCTTAGCTTAGTATATTATAAGAGGTAATAAGTAGGGATATTAGAGCTTACTTTAGAAGCTTAATTAATATACTACGTATAGTACTTAGGTATAATATAAGATATTATATAATAAGAGGAAGTTAAATAATAGTTTAGGTTAGAAGATATATATTAGGGGTATAGCTCGTACGCTTAGTATAAGGCCTCTATATTATACCTATACTCTAAAGACTCTTTAAGCTCTCTTTAGGCTCTCTAGACTAGTAGCTTAAGTAGGTAGTACTAGTATTATAGGAACTATAGTAGTTACTATAATATAGCGCTAATACTACTATAATAATAACCTCTACTACTACTATAGATTAGATTAATATTAGATTAAGGACTATAGTTAAGCTAAGCCCTAGCTTCTTCTAATAACTCTATAGATATATACTAAGTAGATAGCTTATAGCGAGTATATAAATACCCTTCGCGCTATAGTAGTAGTACCCTAAAAAGGGGGTACTATTATAGTAACTACTATAGTTTATATACTACTAAGTATATAGGCTTAGCTTATATATAGCTCGCCTCTATATCTTTTTAGCTTACCTCTTGTTAGATTTAAGGTAGTTTAATAGT
>JAJTIZ010000397.1:0-13041 GCA_021365335.1 Phaeosphaeriaceae sp. PMI808 | reverse complement strand
TTTTTTCCTATATTTTTATATATTAATTATCTATATAGAACCTATTATATATTAGGTTATAGATATATTGTATTACTATATTAATATTTATAAAGAAACTCGGTTTTTTTAGAGTTTAGTTAATAAATATATATTAGATAGGACTAATACTTAGTCTGATAGCCCTTAGCTATTTTAACGGCCTCCTACCTTCTAGGTAAAGATAGTATACAATTATCTATAGCCTACTGGCTTATAGCGTTCTACTCTTCTATTATAGTAAGCCTAAAAGCTTCTATACTCTTTAAATTAATCCCTATACCTAAACTCTTTCTAGGCCGTTTATTTAGCCTATCTTTAAGTAGACTCTATACATTTTCAATTGGATTTAAATCCGGGCTATAGGCGGGTGAGGATAGAGCTTAACTCTATTTCTTTTAAACCAACTCTTAACGGCGTTAGTTTTATGGATTTTATGGTTATCTTGTTGAAATCTCCATCCTAAACAGATAATTAATATATAAACTAGAAATATAAACTAATATATAATATATATATATATAGTTATATATATAGATAGATAAAGGAGTAAAAAGAGATAGTAATGCTAACCGCGTTTTATATGCTTTTTAACTACCGGATTTAGTACCTCTTGGATATATCTTCTATTATCGAAAGTTGAAGTCTTTATAGGGTCCCTTATAAAGATTAATTGAGATCGTCCTCCTATCCAAATAGATCCCCAAACCGAGATAGTTATATCTCTAGCTATAACTTAGTTAGTATTATAGCTATAAAAAACTAATTAAATAGAAAAATCGTTATAAATATAGAATAAAATAGGCCTACTAGGAATTTTTTTAAACTTACTTTTATTAGTTATAGAGACTATTGGCGTCCAGCCTTTATTTTTCCAACTTTTCTATAGTACTCTTGTCTAGCTCCGTACCCTCTTTGTATAGAACTTTCATCTGAAAATATAATCTTTTCTAGACTAAATCCTTTTTTTCTACTAACTTTAATTGCTCTTTAGCGTACTTAAGTCTTAATTTAGCTGAATTAGCTGAAATTAAAGGCTTTTTAGTAGCTATATTAGTAGTAACTCCCTCCTCTTTTAAAATATATTATAACTTTCTTATACTAATACTAAGATTATTTTCTAGTATTAATCTCTTATTTATCTTCTTAGGGCTTCGAATTATATCTCTTATTATAACTCTTTTTTCTCTTTTAGAAACCCTAGTAGGTCTTCCTTTATTTCTTTTTATATCTTCTACTTTTATAGCTTTTTTCTTCTTAATTCTATAAATAGTACTATATATTACTTTAATATTTTTTTTTAAGATAGTAGCTATCTTATTAGGGGAGGTATTAGCTTCTAATAGAAGCTAGACGTTCGATTCGAGTTTTAAGAGATTTAGTACCATTTTAAAGGATTTAGAAGAGTAAAAGTAAAAATTTAAAAAGATATTAATTTATAAGCCTTAGACTAGTATTTTAGTAATTGATTATATAAGCTAACTATTATTCTATTTTTTTAATTTTTTTCCTCTAATCCTAAAAAGTTACTTATATAAGTAACCTATACTATAAATTTGATTATATAATCTTATCTAACTAGATTAGGCTTAGTATAAAAAATAGACTTTTTTAAACGCTAATTAAAAAGTTATACGACTTTAAAAACTAAGTAAAAAAATACCCCTACTTTAACTTTAAATATAATACTAATAATTATATAATATTATAATTTTTTTATTAGAAAATTAAAATATACCCTTTTCTCTATAAAACTAATATTTTATTTTATTTCTAGCTTATATAGTCGTTAAGATATAGTATTTTAAAAAAGGCTAAAAAAAAAATTACACTTTATTTTCTATATACCTCTATAATAACCTAACCTAACCTAATCTAAATTTACTAGGTTAATACTAGCTCTAGATTAGATTAGGTTAGAGTTATATAGGTCTTAGATCTAGGTATAATTAGTATAGACTAGGTTACCTTAGGTCTAAGTAATATACTTTTTATATTAAATATAATTTATTTTATTTTTACTAATAAGTATAATTATATTATTATAGCGAATAATTATAGTATATATAAAATACTTAATACTTATAATATTATATAATATTATATAACCTAACCTATACCTATACTAGTACTAAGTTTAACTAAATCTATACCTAAAGCCTATATAACTCTTACCTAACCTAACCTAGAGAGGTAGTAACTAAACTCTAACTTAAATCTAGAGTCTATATAACCCTAATCTAACCTAACCTATTTACTAGCCTATATTAAATATATATTTAGTAGATTATCTCTAGTATATCTAGTAATATTATAGTCTATTTTTATAATAAGTAGGTATAAGTACTACTAGATTAGAAGATATTTTAGATAGATATATTATATAAGAGATTAAATAGAAAATAGGTAGAGATCTTAATTATAATATTTTATATAGGGTATAATAAGTAATATATTTTAAATAAGATTTTAATCTATTTTAGTACTTACTCTAAGTAGAATTATTACTAATTATAACTCTCTAGAAATATATTAGCTAAACTTTACTACTTACTTTAAGCTTACTAGTAAGTATATAAAGAAGCTAGTATAATAGTATTATATCTATTAATATAGATTTTATAATACTATACTTAATATATATAGTAAGTAGATATATAGTAAGAAGAAAGTATATCGCGTTTAAATCGTGTTTATAATATATTTAATAGGATTAACCTAATATCTCTATATAATTATTAGATTTATAGGTAATCTAAGGTCGAACTTAGTTATTATAAGATTATCTAGAACTATAACTAAGATTATAACTAGTATAGCTAATATCTAATAGCTTATAGTATTATAGATAAGCTAGCTTAACTACTTAATAAAAGATAATAGATCTCTACTCTCTAAACTAAGAGACCTTATAAGGGAGTAGGAGGAGATAGTACTTAACTATCCCTCGATTTCCTTCCTTTCTTTCCTTTTACTATCTTTCTTTTACTCTTCCTTCCCCTTTTAGCCTAGTATAGAGACTAGTCCTAAAGGGGCCTAGTGTAAGGTACTATAGAATGCGTATATAGAGGAGCTTAACTCTTTACTTTATTTAACTACCTAGGTTACTATAGATAGCCTCTTACCTATACTAGGACGTTACTAGATTACTTTATATTTACTACCTCTTAATTAAGTACTAGTCTTTTAATTATAAGCTAGTTAGGCTAGGAAATAAATCCTATCTCTCTATATACTATAGAGATCGCCACTTATATTTACTATTAGGTAGTTCTAAGTAAAAATTAGTATAATTTTATTATAACCCTAGTTAAAATAGGATATTATAGAGGGGTGATAGCGAAAAAGAGTAATCGATTTTTTAACCTTTTTTAATAAACTATAACTTACGATAAAAATAGCTAAAAATATAAGAGATAGAGATTTTTAAAGAGAAAAACTATATTATTATTTTTAAAATTTTAGATTCTAATTATTAAGTATATTTAGGGGTTCTATTTCTTTCTAAAGTTAGAGTAATTTTTTTCTTCTACTTTAGAGAGCTATTACTTTTTATTTCAAGTATCTTTTTTACTATATTTTATATATATAATTTAACTATAGTATGACTATAATATAC
Source organism: Phaeosphaeriaceae sp. PMI808 (assembly GCA_021365335.1). NCBI lineage: Eukaryota > Fungi > Ascomycota > Dothideomycetes > Pleosporales > Phaeosphaeriaceae > Phaeosphaeriaceae sp. PMI808. The sequence continues at coordinate 9,404 of JAJTIZ010000397.1, read as the reverse complement.
TAGACTTTTAGCTATATTGTACTACTAGTTTATATTATATAGAAACTTCTAGTTTTTACGCGTTTAGGAGTATAGTTATATATTTAACTAAGCTAATACTTAGTTTAATAACCCTTAGCTATCTTTACTACTATATATTACTAAGAGAGAGATAATATACAGTTATCTATAGCTAACTAGGCTATAGCTAGCTACTCCTCCTTTATAGTCTCTTTAAAGAGCGTTATACTCCTTTTATTAACTCCTATCCCTAAACTCTTTCTAGGGCGTTTATTTAGCCTATCTTTAAGTATACTCTATATATTTTTAATAGGATTTAGATCTAGGCTATAGGTAGGGTAAGGATAAAGCTTAACTAAATTCCTTTTAAACTAATCCTTAATAGCTTTAGTTTTATAGATTTTATAGTTATCCTACTATAATCTCTAGTCTAAATAGATAATTAGTATATATTCTAGAAATATAACTAATATATATCTATATATATATATAGTTATATATATATACGAAAAAGGGGTAAAAAAGAGGTAGGGTTATAAACTATATTTTATATACTTTTTAACGAGTAAATTTAGTATCTCTTAGATATATCTTCTATATATAAAAGGTAAAGTATTTATAGGGTCTATTATAATAATTAATTTATATCGTCTCTCTACCTAACTAGATCCCTAATCTAAGATAATTATATCTCTAGCTATAACTTAGTTATTATTAAAGTAATAAATAATCTAATTAAATAGAAAGAAATAGTATAAAAAATAGAATAAAATAGTATACTAGGAATTTTTTTAAACGTATTTCTATAAGTTATAGAAACTAATTACTTTTAAGCCTTAATATAGCCTATTTTACTATTATATTCTTATCTAGCTCTATACTCTCTTTATATAGTACTTTTATCTAAATATATAATCTTTTTTAGATTTAATCCTTTCTTTTCTACTATCTTTAATAGCTCTTTAGCGTACTTAAGTCTTAATTTTTAGCTAATTTAGCTAAAATAAAAGATATTTTAGTAGTTATAGTAGTAGTAACTCTCTCCTCTTTTAAAAATTATTATAACTTTCTTATACTAATATTAAGAATATTTTCTAGTATTAATATCTTATTTATATTCTTAGGGCTTTAAATTATATATCTTATAATAACTCTTTTTACTCTTTTAAAAACCCTAGTAGGTCTTCCTTTATATCTTTTTTTTTCTTCTACTTTTATAGCTCTTTTCTTCTTAATTTTATTAATAGTATTATAAAATATTTTAATATCTTTTTTTAAGATAGTAGCTATCTTATTAGGAGAGTTATTAGCTTTAAATAGAAGCTAGGCGTTTAATTCGAATTTTAAGAGATTTCGTATTATTATAAAGGATTTAGTAAAAATTTAAAAAGTTCTTAACTTATTAGCTATAGACTAGTATTTTAGTAATATATTACGTAATCTAACTATTAATCTAATTTTTTTATTTTTTTCCTCTATTTCTAAAAAATTACTTATATAAATAAACTATACTATAAATTTACTTATATAATCTTTACTAACTAAACTAGGCTTAGTTAAAAAATTAGATATTTCTATACGTAAATTAAAAAGTTATACTACTTTAAAAATAACTAAAAAAAATCTACCTAGTTCTATACTAGATTTCGTAATATATTATAGCTTTTATATAAATATTATACGCTAAACTAAAAGAAGAGATCTTTAGCTATAAAACTAACTATCTCTTATATTTTTAGCTATTTCTTTCGTAAAGTTATAGTTTATTAAAAAAGGTTAAAAAATCGATTACTCTTTTTCGCTATTACCTCTCTATATATAGGAATACTATTAGTTGTATATATAGGATAAGGTAATAGTTATTATATAACTACTTTAATTAAAGCGCGTAAGATAAAGCGTATAAGATTAATCGCTTAAGATAAAGTAATTATATTAAAGTACTTAAGATAAAGCGCCTTACTATATATATAACTCTAGGAAATAAACTCTTATAGCTTATTATATTCAACTTAATATAGTATAGTAATTTAAGTTATTACTTCTACGCTCTATTATAACTAAGTAAGACTAATCCTTCTAACCTTACTTTATCTTTAAGAACTAACCTCTTACTCTATCGATATATAGTTAGTATATTAGTAGACTCTTAATAAATTTCTAGAGTAAGCGCTTAATTAAAGAAATTAAGCTACTAAAGAATATAACTTAGTTATATTATATAGGTAGTAGAGAAGGTATATCTTACCTATCTATATAGATTATAATATTAATTTACTTTATATAAAGGACTCTTTAGTAGTAGTACTCCTCTTTATCTTAACTTAGTACTATATAAATTATTAGTACCTAATTTACTTTACTAGGTAGTAATTTAAGTAGTAGGTACTATCTAATCTAACTTTTACTTACTATATATACTTTAGTAGTTTTCTACTAGAAAATAATATAAGTAAATAATAGAGAACTTTTACCTATTACGCGCGCCTTAGTATTTCCCTACTAGTAAATAATACTATAAATTAGGATTTTTTATTTCTTCCTACTATTCTATTAAGTTTAACTCTTAAAAAATTTAACCTTACTTAGTCTCTATCTTCTTTATATATATACTATTTAGTACTTATATAATAAAAACCTATATTAAATAGTATTCTCTATTCCTAAGAAGAAAGGCTATAGCTATATTTTAAATACTAAGAGAACTTATAATACCTACTTAAAGTTAGCTTCTTTAGTTAAGAAATCTTAAGACTAAATAGCTATAGATTCTAAGAGCTTTAAATCTATAGGTACTCCTACTCTAAAAAAGTTTCTTCTCTATAATATAGTATTTCTATAGTAGGTTAGCTTTCCTAAGCCTTCTACTATACTAGCTATAAAGCTACTTACTACTCTAAGTACTTTTCTAAATACTTTACTTATTAAGCCTAATTTAATATATATAGGTTACTTATTACTATACCTAGAATTTAGAATCTTAAAGATATAGTTTAGCTAATAAAGCTTAATAAAGTCTACCTCTCTCTTAAGTAAAGATATTAATAAAGCCTTACTAAACCTTTATTCTAATTTAGAAAAAGGTAGTATTACTTACCTTAGTTAGAGTATAATTATAAGTAATCTAAGCTTTAATAAAGTAGACTAGGACTAGCCTAAAGGTACTATCTTTAATAATTAAAGATATCTCTATTAGATATTCCTATTCCTAGTAAGTTTAGACCTTAAGTTTAAGGTCTTACTACTCTATAACCTATTAGCTATTATAGATAATTAACTATAAGCTTATAAGAATATAAGAATATAAGAGATAATTATATATTATATTATAAGGTATCTAAGGTATAAGATATACTATAATAATCGAGTCTAGATACTAAGAGGGGAACCTTTATTAAGGATAATTCTTAGTAAGGAATATACTAGAGGAATAGCCTAAGCTCTTATAGGTTACCTAGGTTTATATACTCTCTTTAGTTTAACGGTAGCTAAGAACTAATAATTAAGATATAGTAAAGATTAAACTACTCCTAGGTATATCTATAATTAGGAACTAGTTACTAGGTTTTAACTAGAGTATGTTAAGCCTTATTAAAAACCTAGTAGGAAAAGAGTACTACTAGTAATTAGTATCTTAAAGTAAAGAGGAGTAGTCTAATAGAATATCTTCTAGAGTAGAACTAATAATTTAGTTAGAAGGACTTTATAATTACTATATAGTAGACTTAATTATTTATACTATATAGGACTTATAGATTAATTATACTACTACTAAGTATATTAGAGTTTAAGTTATACTACTACCTTATAAGAGGTATAGTAGGTAGTTATAAGTATTTATAAGAGAGTAGTTACTTATTTTTAGCTCTACTTATACTACTATATATACTATATTATATATATAAATTAATTAATTACTTAACTTCCTATATCTATTATAAACTTAAAATATACTTTTAAGTTTATAATAGATATTTTTAGTTATAAATTAATTAATTATTTAATTTATTTATTAGATAGATCGACTTTATTATAGATAAAGTTAATTTATCTAAGGTATTTTTTAAGTATAAGTTTAATTCTAGGTTAGAACCTTTTATACTTCTTTTTACTTATTTTTATACTCTAATAGAGAGAGTAGTTATAATTACTTTATTTTATAGAAAGTTATTACCTATATTAGTTATACGCGTATACGCTTATATATAAGTTATTTACCTAACTAATTAAATAAACTATATACTAAATAGTATATATATATATTATATAATTATTAATTCTTATAGGAGGTATCCCCTATAGTAGAATCTATTATAAGAGATACCTCTAGTTTATTTTTATATATAGATTTAGTTCTAGGTTATAGGTTTAAATCTAGGCTAAGGATTATTATTTTTATACTTTTTAGGTAGGAAATATAAAAGTTATAGAGATTAGTAGGTTAGAGCTAGTAGTAGAAGGAACTTAGAAGTAGTTTAAGAGAGACTTCTAATTAATAAACTTCTATTTAGAAAGAAGCTTAGTAAAACTATCTACTAGTTAAGATTTTATATTAATATATATAACTTTAAGAGTATTAGCTTAAACTACTTTATATAGCTAGTAATAATAAATATTAATATATTAAAGAGTAGTCTTTAGTTTTAGGACTTTAGCTATAAGAAGGCGAATTATCTACTAGTTATTATAGAAGAGGATCTAGTTATTATTTACGTAAAGACTAAGAATTAGATTTAAGATAGGGTTTAATAGGTATATAGTATAGGAATATAGTATATAATAAAAGACTATAATAAATAATATAGTAAATAATTAATTAATTATCTATAAATACTCTTAATTATTATCTATTAATATTCTACTTTTTCTACCTACTATACTTTCTACTAGTTTATATATCTATCTCTACTAAGCTTATTAAGGTCTCTTAGCTTAGAGGGAGGAGATCTATTATCTCTTATTAAGTAGTTAAGCTAGCTTAACGTAGTTATTTAATAGTACTAGTTCTATATAACTTATCTATAACGCTATAAGCTATTAGATATTAGCTATACTAATTATATTAGCCTTATTAGCTATTATCAGATAAGCGTATAAGAATCGAGATAACGATCGAGATAGCGATCGAGATAGACACGCGCGCACGTGCGCCACTAGCGCTACTAGCCAAGCGAGCCAAACCAAACCGCGCCGCACCAGCTCAACTACGGGCATCCCTTTAACAGGAGAGCCGTAATCAAATAACGCGCCAGCTCAACAAAGGGAGACCCTAGGGCACGAGCGAAATCAAGGAACTTTCTAAAGTATATCAAGAGCAGTAGAGAGGGCAGAAAATAGAGAGGGCGATAAATAAATTCAATCAATCACTCCTATCAATCAATTACTCCATAATTATCACAATTAATTATCATATACTTCGTGCACATCAGTAATACAGATCAAACCCCTTTTAAATCTAACAATTAAGAGTCTCACTGCCTCAACCAAATTGAGCCAAAAACCAATAACTAAAACCAAGTTAAGCTAATTACTAATCAATTCAGTAAAAAGAACTAAATCTATAGCAAATCATTACTACGGATTTAGTCCTAGTAGGCATACTAAGATTCGAACTCAAGACCTCTATAGTACAACTACAACACGCTACTACTACGCTATACGCCCGATTAATAACAACTTAAAAGTTTAAGGAGTAATACTAATTATTACTATTATACATTATAAGTTAATAATAATATAATCTACTAAGCATAACGTAATCCAATAGTAACGCTAAGGACGGACGTTAACTATACGGCTTAGTTAACTCAGCTACAATCAAGATACGTAGTCTACAAAATCTAGGATAAGATTAACCTAGCTATAAATACTAAACTTATTAAAGAGCTAGAAATAGTTAGCCCTCTAGTAATCACTAAATATACGCTAGCCTCTAACGTTTAGAAACTATCACAACAATCTAAATTATCAACTATAGGCCTTAAGGCGTTTAAGGAGGATCTTAAATACTATAAGACTCTCTCTAAGTAGTATTAAATCAATTAATATATATATAATAAGGAGTAGACGAGCTTATAGCACATTATAGTATTTATCTAATTATTAGTTATACCGCATCTACTACACACGTGCTACCTACTAGATTAGTTACTAAGATAATAGCTTACTAACCTTAAATAAACTATTAGTATAGATAAACGAATTAAATAAGAATAAGCTCGTAAAAGATACCTTAATTCACTTAAACTAATAAGGAACGTAGCAAACTAGAATACTTAGCTAGCTAAGTATAACTAAGCTTCTATAGAAGCTAAAATATATCAAGTTATAGAGCTATTATAAATTAACGTAATTACTAAAGACTTTCTTATAGCTATTTATAAAGTTACTCCTATCTAGTCTATAACTTTTCAAGACTATAGACGATTTAATCCTAGCATAAACTAGAAGGAGATAATAAAACACTTCTACGAATATATAATAGTAAATTATCCTCTTAGATTAGAGAAACATATAGCTACTTTTATAGTTAATAATACCTTAGAATACCTCGCTAGTAGTAGTAAACCTACCTAGAGCAAGACTAAGGACGCCTCTCTTACTAAAAGCGCGCTACTTAGAAACTAGAGTAGACCCTAAGGATAAAAACGTATACTAGATTAGTAGACTAGTTTCCTATATAAGAATAAGATAAACTCTAGAAACTAGGGTAGACCCTAAGGATAAAAACGTACACTAGATTATTAGACTAGTTTTCCGTATAAGAATAAGATAAACTCCTAAAATTTAGAAACAACTATAGTAGAGGAAAAATGCCCTACTTGTAATAGATCCTATAATTTACAGGACTACTATTATATCTTCCTAGATAAGGCACCTAAGTAGTAGATTCCAAGTAAGACTTAAAAAGAGCTTATTAAATATAAGTATAAGTATAATACAACGCTTTAAGGACTAATTAAATAATAGTCTAAACCTCGCTTTAGGCGATTACTAACTCTAATACCTAGAGATTAAGAATAACTATATAGTAGAAGAGTATCAAGTATTAAAGGAATATTTACTACTATATCCTTTTAAACTATAATAAACAACTATAATAAATATCTACTATAGGATTCATTTATCCTCAACTTAGGCACAACCTACTATATTATAAACAACCCCGATCGCATCTACAACTATTACCTACCTACTTAAGAAGACTATATCTAGGCTAGTAATTTAAAGATATAGGTAAAGAGATATAGATCTATTAATCTAACGTTAAAGAATTAATCTAAGGTAAATAAACTAGCTTTGTATAATATAGCTATATACCTAGATATCTACTACAACCTAGTCTTATTCCAATTACTCTAGTAGAGAGGAATATAGTAGAATACCTAATTAGAACCTATAACCCTAAATAAACTAGATAGGTAGATAATTAGAAATCTTACTAAGATCTATAGCTAATAGGTACTTAAGTTTCATCTATTATAAGAAGCGACGTATTATACCTATAAACCTAGGTCAACTAGAGCAACTATACTCTTATAGTATAAGAGACTAGGCTATCTAGGACTAGTAGTAATTAAGCACCTTATCTAGTAAACTTAAGGGGTGCGCGTAAAAGGAGTAACTACTATTAAATATAACTCCTATAGTAAAGCTAAGATAAAACGTTAAATTAGCCGCGTACTACGAGTTAGCTATAAAGGACTAGGAGAAAGAATCTCTATTAATTTCTACTTATATAAAGTATAGAGCTTTAATAAAGAAAAGAGCTAGATACTAGTTACTAAGAAGATTTCTAAACTATAGTAGGATTTCTACTTTATAGATAACTAGTTAGTAAAGTTAATTATCAAGATACTAGAAAACCTTATTCTCTTCTTAAAAAATTAGTACAATATCTTAGTTAAGGTAATTAAAGCTAATAACGAGATTACTATAGTAAAACTAGAAGTCTAGCGTTAGTTAAGCTTATAAGGTATTACTATTAAACCTTTAGCTCTAGACACTTAAGCTTAAAATAGAGGAGCTAAGCGCGCTAGAGGTATTAATAAGGAAAAATCACGCGTAATACAGCTTAACACTAATCTACCTTAGGAACTATAGCTAGAAATTACTAGAGCTAGAGTATACCTCTATAACTAAATACTAAGTTACTTAAATAACTAGAAAACGCTATATAAAATCTTCTTTATAAGAGTAGCTTATAATTAAGGAATTGCAGTATTACTAAGAAAGCCTAATCTAGCTCATTTAAAAGCCTATAGGTATAAAGCTTTTACAATAACTAATAATACCTACTATAGTAAATTAAGACTTCAGCGGCTAGACCTAAAGGCCTGGATTAGATACCTTATTAGATACTAGTTATTAAATATCTACTAGATATAGGTACTATCTATAGCTAAGGTAATAAGTACTCAAGATATTATCTTTAATAAGTATATAATCTTTAATAGCAAAATAGAGGACCTAATAGATAACCTTATATATTAAACACTAGAAGAGATTACTACTCACATAAGAACTATTAAGCTCCTAACGCCAGTTTATCAGCTAGAAATAGAGTCTTTCTATAAGGACGATATCGACTTAGATATATCAACTAATAAAGTAGACCCACCTAGCTACTATCAAGGAAGGAAGATTAGAGAATATTACCTAACTCCACTACTATCTCTACTACTAGTAGTACTCCTAGCTTAGTTAATAACTAGAGCGCTAGCACCCTATAAGTTATCCGAAATCGGCTTAGGTAGAGAATAGTCAACTACTATAATAAAAACCTATAATAACCAAGGATTATCTAAAACTATTCTATAGGTAGTAGCCTTTATAGTAGGTACCTAGGTAGGAAACGTTAGGTAATATAGAGGAGAGTTAATAGATAAAGCAAAGATAAAAAGAATGCTCGCTAGAGGCTTGAAGCTCTATCATAGTCAACTCCTACCTCTACTAATATACCGAATAAACCTAGATAACTATCCAATAGGCGAGCTATTTAAAGAAGTAGAATACGCTTATATAATAAGCTACTATAAGATAAGATTATAGACTAAAGTACTAGCTAATCCAATTAAATAAACAGGTTAATAGATACTTAATTATATATAGGTTTATACCTATAAATTAGATAAACACTACTAGTTTATTAGATGTAAAGCCAACTAGTTATACGTAGAGATTAGTAAAGAAACGTTTACATCATAAGACACCTACGCTATAATACTAGCTAGCCGATCCTTCTAGATACTTATAGTAATTGTAGCTAAATACGATCTTGAACTAAAATAGTATAATATAATAAACATCTTATCCACGCTGTAATAGATCGAGAGATCTATATAAAGATACTAAAGGGATACTAGAAGAAGGGAATAATCCTTTAGGTCTAAAAGCTCTATATA
>JAJTIZ010000396.1:0-13220 GCA_021365335.1 Phaeosphaeriaceae sp. PMI808 | reverse complement strand
CTTAGCACTACAACGCACAGGCCGACACGGGTTCACTAGAAAGGACAAGCTTATAGACACATGCTTGCTGGTTATGACGAAGAAGCACTCTTCGATTGCCCTAATCCAGGCTGCGCAACAAGCCTCACACGGGACATGTTGACCCTGCATACTCAGCAGGACACACCCGCCACGAGACTCGGTCTCTATCGCGTCTATCCGATGCCGAGGTGCTCGTATCGCATCTATGCCTGGCGTAAACCCCTGGATGAGCTCCGGACTCATATCCTTAAACAACACGACAAGGAAGGACGAAAGGCGTACGCTGGACTTCTAAGGAGTAGAGGTTACGAGCCTGTAGCCGTAGATATTGTGTGTCCCCTATGCTTTCATGCGAGCCAATCACATAAAGACTTCTAGGTGTACCTTCTCACAGCTCACGTGGAGAAGGCATTAAGTGCAAACCCGCTTGTTCAACAAGAGCGCCGCGTCATCCTCAGCTTGTAGCCGCAGTTCGAGGCCTGCCCTGTGTGGGATGATGTGAAGTGTCAGTCCCGAGGCCCGTGAATCGTCCAACGGAAGATCAGCCGCAACGCACGCACATAGCCTAGGGAGCCTTATTTATATTACTATCTTTCCCTTTCCTCCCGTATAGCCCTCTTTACATAGAAAAGAATGCATCCAACTGCGTCCACTCCTTAGATCTAGATCTGAATGCAACTATGTCTTTCTAGTCATTAACTCTACAGCAACTATTTATTTATTCGTTATAAATGCTATACCTAGTCTTGGGTCTCTACCCTATAAGGTGACGATTAAGGCCTACTACTAGTATTCACGCTCGTAATCCCCTAGATTCCTGATTTCAAAGGCCCGTGCTTTCTATTTTAGCCTTACGTCCCCTACTAAGAATATTACACGAAGAAATACAGTGCATTTCTGACAAGGATTATACGAACTAAGACAGTGTCTTGGTTCGCTTTTTCAGAGTGTATTAGTTCGCTATTCCTATGTTCTAAAAATAATGCAACCTCAACAAGTTGTGCAGGATGTACGCGGCAAAAATACTCTCTGTTTTAGCAAAGATGCAAGCAGGTTTAGTGTCGGCTACTACTCTGCAATCTTTAGCTCGCACGAGTCGCCGGTTAATCAGCACTATTATGCTGAATATAGCAGGTAGGGCGCTTAATCCCTGCCTGCTATATAGCGCAGACGAGGGGAAGCTGGTTTCGCTAGTGACTATATTAGTAGGGAACTGAATCGCAACATGCACTTGCACTGCGACCTTTAGCGCGCAAGAGAAGACTGCCTACAAAGCTTAGCTTAGAATAAAGGCTAATAGCTAACCCGGCTATTAGGGAGCTCCTTAGCTCCTCTATCAGCCTCTAATAAGCTATGTATCCAACTTTACAATAGAGCATATTACCGCGATCACGAAGAGCGCAGGCGTAAAGCATTACAATTAACTATACTATAGCTATACTATTTCTAAAGAGGCTTATACAACTTAAGTAAGGTAAGCTGGCGCAACGGTCGAGCGGTCGTAGGACTGTTTAATGCTATCTATGGCTGCGGAGATCGTAGCTCGTCCTCGCTATTACTACTAGCCTCGCTGTCCTCCACCTCTTCTACCTGGGTTCGAGGTTCTAGCTCGTTTACCTTAATAGTAAGCATCTCCTTCTCGCTGATTGAGCCACCCGCGATAGCCTCCGAGCCCAGCTACGTATCTAGGGCTCTACTCGCACTATGCGCTATAGGATTTACCTTTGCTACCAGCTCAAGCCAAACATGCTACACGCTAAGACGAATGTCGTTCTCTACCCAGTTGGTTGAGATAGCGTCGTAGGGCATTAGGCATAGAACCCTCCAGCTCAGCGCTTTTGCCGCTTCGTACTATCGCCCTGCTCGGCTTAAGCGCTTCTTGAACCTCTCCTCTCCGCTAGGGTTGGAGTAGAAGAGACCAAGGGCAGTAGTGCCTTGATTGCCTCTATGCTGACCTTGCCCTTTCCGTAGCGGTTGTGCGTAGTATCGTTACTTGCCGCTGCATCTTCTATTCTGATTTGATCCAACTTGTTAGCGTACGCCTGACCAAGGAATGCTATAGCCCAGCAATACTTGATATGAATCACGTCTAGCTCCTGTTCATAGCGGTCGCACAAGTCCTAGGCGGCGGAGAGAACGTTCTGGTGCATATTAGAGAGTGCCCTCTGCGATTACTGCGAGCGGTTGCGCGTGGAGGTAAGTAGGCGACTCCTTTGAGACTCCTGAGCGGCAAAGGGCGTTCCGTGCCGCCGCAACTCCGAAAAAAAGCTGCGGCTGCGTCTTAGGAAGTAGAGTTACTAATAGCGCGCGCCTTATCGAGTATAGCAAAGTAGTAGCATAAGGACTTAGAAGGGAGCTGTAAAAGTCCTTGTCTCTTTATACTAGTTGTTTAATAATCTAAGTAATAGAGACTTTATCCTGCTATAATATAGAAGCGTAAGCGCCTAGCTCTTTGCAGTGCGCCTTCTCTAGTAGCTCTATAAGACCAAGATCGTATTTTTTCTTCTGCTAGACAGCCTTTATTTTCTAATTACGAGCCCGCTCTGCGCGACGGTTGTTGTTGGTGACGGTACAGTAACCTGAGCGGGCTCTTCCTAGGCGAGGTCTTCGGACGGGCTACGCTCTGAGGGTGAGGGGGAAGCTGGGCTAGGCGACTCTGTGCCGACACGCTGCCGTTTTGACGGTAAGGGTGGCGCGGACGGGGTAGGGCGTTTTGTAGACGGTAGTGGGGAGTCGCGAGGCCTCTGCGCTGAAGGAGGTTCTCCCTGGGAGCTGCACTCGATTCGTCGGCTAGGTCTCGTGCGGCGCCGACTAGCTTCTCCCACCCGTCTGCAGTTAGTGAATCGCTAGCGAGCGTCTCTCTCAACAACTAGATAGCAGACAGGACGGAGTGGCAATGAAGACGGGCTTGCAGACGCTGGAGTCGTCGGGAATCAACTAGCCAGCGCTGTAGGGGTAGAACAGGGCGTCTCGCTGTAAGCTGGACACCGCAGCCTGCGGAAAAAAAGCTTCTGTAGTCTTCGTTGGGGGTCGTATCTATAGGCGTTGCCGACGCTATCGTCGCTAGTAGCGGGGAAACTACGAGGCCCGCTATCGAACTGCTCTGTAGCCTCGTTAAGAATAGAAACCAATGCAAACTAGACGAAAATTGCGATATGTTGTGTATAATAGTAGAGGGTGGGCGCTGGTAGATAGTGTTGTTGGGGACGAGCCCCTGACTTAAGAGACGGTCCGGTCGGAGATTAGCCCGCGTTCTACAATAGGAAGTATGTAGTATACGTAGCCTAGTAACTAGTAAACTAAGTTTCCCATGTAAAATACTAAGGTCTATTAGAAGTAGGCCTTGAATGCGCATCTCTAGTAATAGAGGCGAGGACATATTAAATAAAAAAAGGCGCATAACTTAAGGTGTTTGTGCAATGTTAGGTGCTTAAGACTTGTTGAGTTCCGCCCCCGTGCCATCCGTGTGACCTGATGTAGATATCACACCAATAAGCTAATAAGAATACATAGATAGCAGAATCTTAAACTATAAAATAGAAAAAGGTACCGCAACCCTGTAGTAATATAAGGTGTACGTAATTTGCTGAAAGGATACGAGGACTCTCGTAATTTCGCTAAAAGAGAGACGTACTTTAAAGGGAAGAGGCCGCCTATACAAATCTTATATAGAATCTATACAATATAGATTAGATAAGTATAGGGAATAAGTATTTTGAGTATATTATTGAATATAAGGTCGTCGCCTACAGAGAATGTAGATATGCAGTATGGCAGACCAAATTGAAGGCCATTTGTAGGGTTGAAACTACAAGCTATCTCGAAAACAAGTAGAGTTAGTAGGAGAAGATGTTCGAAACTGGCCTAGTATATTATAGGCGTAATGCTGCATAAACCCTCCCTCGCTAGTTACTGGGAAGCTTCGCGTGCCGCTATCGAGATGCTCTGCGGCCTCTTTTAGGATGTAGGTCTAGTGCGAATTAGATGGCTGCGACTATAATATGTTGGAGGAGGATCGACAATACAAGTAAAAGAGAAGGTGATAGGGAGGTGAGAGAGGAGAGACGAGACGAATGGGGGTGGAAATGAGGTGGCTTCGCTAAGACTTAAGGTCCCGGCCCTGGCTCTACTGGAACTGCCTCTACTGGGAGTGTTGCGCGACGAGCAGAAAAAGGAAAGAAAGGGGGGAGATTTCCCTACGTACTGCTTATAATGATAACAGCGAAACTGTATGTCTGATTTAATGTCGTGCGGTTCAAAGAAACATTTTCGCAGCTGTTTAAATACTGCGCGCTTTTGCAGTACTACATACGCGGATCTTTACACACATTTAGGAGCATCCTTAAGCCTATTCGTCGCACAACGGAACAAGGTTGCGGCAGAGTCAGCATGGAAGCATTTCACACATCTTTGAATATTTGCTGGTGCATGGTATCGGCGTATGCAAGACACACTATTAAGGCGTGTTACAATCGCAGCTCCACACCTATTTAGATAGCGGCCACCTAGAGTTGACTGTATAAACGCGAAGAGACGTTGTGATAGCTGCAGCAGCGTTTCCACGGTGGGCTAATATAGAAGAAGAAGTTACGTTTCCTATAGCAGGGTCCCGGCCTATGCCCAACCTGTCTGTCTACAACGACGGTAATAAGTACACTGCGCTACGGGCAGTAGTAGGCTATATGCGTGGATAGGGCGCAGATTGAAGCACATCTAAGAATACTGCCGCCAAGAGCACGGCTGGAATAATCCACGGAAGAGAGGGCGAGTACTAAAAGGTCGACAGGTGGAGAGCAACAGAATGTGGGTCGAGGGGGTGCGGTGCCAAAAGTTCCAGTCAGCCGGCCGACTGGGGCGGCTGTTCGAGGTTAGCCAGGTTCTCGACGAAGACGCACAGGATCCAGTCGACGAGGACAAAGACATACAGTGTGCGGTCGAGATATCTTTAACCCAGGCTACGGCAGCGTTAGAAAAGGCCGATGAAGACGCACAGGCAAGGATTAAATCAGACGACGACCAACACGTTTTCCACCGATGGCTAAAAGAACCGGTTAGGCCTGCTATTTAGATAGGTTGGATCGCGGGTGGTTGTTAGCGTTGATCCAGAAGCCCAGCAGGAACGAGAAAGCATTGGCTAAGGTATATTAGGCGGTAGAGATGGTAATCTGGAAGGCCCAATAGGTATTATCCCCGAGGTAGTCGGCTTTCCAGCGATGAACTACATCAACCGCCGCAAGATGGGAAGCAACACCAACGAGAAGCCGTTCAATGCACGCCAGACAGGCAAGACGATGGCCAAGTACAGCGGTTGTTGGTTGTCTATTATCCATTATATCTAGCGGACCACGAGCTAGCAGAGATAGAGTAATAGACTACTAACGCTAATAGCAGGGAAGAACTAGACGGCGACTAGGAGACGGGAGGGGTTCGAGGAAAGAGGCCGCGGTATCGACTTACTAGAGGGCAGATGAGATGTTTGTGGCGGATCCAGCAGGTCGTAGGCGAGGAGGTAGGGGAGAGCGAAGAAGAGGAAGAGGAAGGGGAAGTAGAAGGGGAAGAAGAGGAGGAAGAGGAAGAGGAGCTGGGAGAGGAAGAGGAGGAACTATTAGAACGGTATGTCCTAGTGCTTTTACTATCGCTGTTGGACCACCAACTAAAGGACAACGACTACAGGAGTGTATTAGTTAGCAGCATCGCAGTGTTAGGTGTTGATAGCGACTGTAGTTGGAAAAGCCCGTTAGTATACAACCTACGCTTTCAGCATTTTACTATAGCGAAGATGCTAGTACTATATAGCGCGGCCGAGAGGTAGAAGGAGCATGTCGTGACAATTATAGAGAGGGAAGGGTTTACTAAAGACGACGCGGAGGATATGCGCTAAGCTACTTCGATCTGGTCAAGGACATGGCTAACGAGTTCATGACGCTGACTTGGTACGGCGGCACACCTAGCCCTATGGATTGGGTGTTGCGGCTGCGAACGTACGGCATGACGATCCGATTCAATACCAACGCAGACGGGGTGATTCAATGGAGAGGAGACACTTTAATGTACGGCCACATCCAGTTTAGCATGCCTAGACTGCGGTCTATGATCTATGGGTTGGTGGAGACGGCGCGGATGGAGTTGCAAAGGGACTTACTATTGCTAGACATAGATAAGGACGGGCAGCTCGTAGATAGGGCAACCCTATTACTAGCCATCGAGTAGGAAAAGCTAGTAGACAACCCCGCGGAGATGAGGACTAGTTAGAGCCTATTCTAGGACAAGCGCAACACGTTTGGAGGCATCGACGGGAAGTCGTAGCTAGCCCAGCGTGTTATCTGAGAAAAGCAGTTACGGGAGGCATTCGTGAATATCGAGGCTACTAACCCGTCTATACTAGGAGGGCGTAGAGTGGCATGGGTGACTAGAGAGGTATAAAAGTATAAAAAGGCTATACGGCTGTTCCGAGAGCATCTGCTAGTATTAACGCATATGATAGGGGGACAGCCAGCACGCGGGATAGAGTTGGTGACGGTCACGTACATGAATATGCCTAACGGGGAAGGCCGTGGAATCTTCGTGGAGGATAGGCTGATGGTGTACGTGACTAGGTACCATAAAGGCATCGGAGCCAGCAGCAAAGCTAAGGTAATCTACTAATACTTGCCTCAAGAGGTGGGTAAGCTAATGTTTTATTATCTATAGATGGTCCTCCCTTTTTGGAGAAAGTTGGAGGGCGCGTCCCGCAACACTAACGCTAAGGAGGCTAGCCCGTTCATATAGCAACTGGCTAAGGAGGAAGTATGGGCGCGCCCGCAGCGTAAGAAGAAGAGACGGTTGGATCACGAGGAGGGTAAGCCCGCGTCTACTAAGACGGAACGATGGGGTACGAACTAAGTGCGGCGGGCCATCGAGCGCGTATCGTTACGGTCGTTAGAGGCTAAGCTTAATATCTAGACGTAGAGACACAGCACTAAAGCGATCTACCGGAGGTACATCAACGATAAGGCTATTATTAAGGCCGTCGTAGCGGGTGATGAAGACGAAGAGGACACGGAAGACGACCCGTTCAATATTTAGATAGGACACGATTCCAAGACCGGCGGGTAGGTGTACGGAAGACTAGCCGACGAGTCGCTATTTAGCACTAAGGCCCAGCGCTTGCTACTGCGGCGGGTGAGCCTAGCATGGCACTGGTTTTTGTTGTTTAGGTCGGCGTCAGAAACACTACCTAAGAAGGGGACGCAGGCAGTAGAAGCTAGGAAGTAGGCGGCGGAAGAGGAATTCCGGCGGTAGAGGAAGATGCGGACTATAGACCTTCAAGGCCCGTTGGAGAGGTTGGCTGGAGAGGGATCCAAGTTCAGGGGCTTACAACCATACTTGGGCATTGTAGAGGGAGCTCTACCCACTCTACCCGGTAGGGTAGAGAAGGTGTCTCCTCTACTCTACCTGGGTAGAGGAGAGGAGAGGTGGGTAGAGCTACCCACCTCTACCCACCTCTGATTGGCCAATTAGATCTTATCATTTGATAAGATTGTAGGATTGTGGATGCTAAGGCCCTTGAGTCACCTAATTTTATTGATTCTGCTTAATATATATTGTGTTGACCAGTGATCTTGTTGGATTGGAGACCCATTGGGCTGGATTTGGTTGGACTGGATTGGATCGCCCATGTCTTGACTAGAACTATTCCTAATTGGGAACTCCGCTAACCATAAATAGTAATTTCTACACCCTACCCACTACTCTACCCACTCTACCCGGGTAGGGTAGAGGAGACCACTCCTCTACCTGGGTAGGGTAGAGAAGTGGGTAGAGCTCCCTCTACTCTACAATGCCCAAGTATGCTTACAACGGCCCGTCATCGAAGCGGTCATGTAACAGAAGAGTCCGATAGTAGTTATTATAGCTATAGGGGCAGGTAAGAGCATAACATTCATGCTGCTAGCATCGTGTTCTACGGGCGTCACGGTAGTGATCGTCCCGTTGCTTTCATTGAAGGGGCATATGAAGGACCGGTGCACTAAGGCTGAGATTAACTGTGTTGAGTGGGATAGCCATAAGCCGCACGAGTGGGCGTCAGTAGTGTTAGTAACGCCTGAGAAAGCGGTCAGCCGAGGATTTAGCAATTTCATCCACTACTAGCAGGTAATGGGACGGTTGGACCGGATCATCATTAACGAATGCTATGTCGTATTAGACTGCACTAAAAGCTAGAGGACGCAGATCTTAGGGCTGCGGGACTTAGTCAAGGTAGAGACACAGCTAGTGTACTTAACAGCGACGTTATAGCTAAAGGAAGAAGGCCAGTTCATCCAGTTAATAGGCTTGCCGCTAAAAGAATAGTGCTAGTAGTTCCGGGAACCTACCACGCGGCCGAACGTCGCATACTAGGTTTACTAGTACGACCGCAGAGAGGAGGACGAAAGCGAGGTAGTAGCGCGGCTTGTAGAAGAGAAGAAGCGTTAGTACCTAATGCCCGGCCAGATTATCGTGTACTGCGACACGGTGCGGAAGACGATCGACTACGCAGAGATACTAGGGTGTGTTTGCTACTACCGCAGGGTCGGGAGCTAGGAGGAAAAGGCTAAGCTAGTGCGTCAATTGACAGAAGGATACCAGCAGGTATTTACCGCAACTAACGCGCTAGGATTAGGGGTAGACAGACCAACGATCCGGGCCGTGATCTATACTAGGCCGCTAAAGAAGATGCGGGATTATGCATAGGAGAGCGGGCGGGCGGGTAGGACGGGGTAAAGAGCGAGGCTATTATCATCATAGGAGCCACGTACAACCGAGGAGGGGAAAGACAGGTAGGTGCTGGGGCCGAGATATAGAGGAGGAAATCAGGCGTTAGTCGTGGGGAGGGCTGCATAAGGGTGGTTTAGACCGGAGATGACGGAGGAAGAATAGGAAAGGCTGTAAGAAGGCGAGGAGCGCTATAACGATCCGAGTATTCGTGTAAGAGAGAGCTTCGACGTAGATAGAGACGACAGGAGGGGGAAGCGCTGCAGTAAAGAGAAGAGGAGGAGAGAGGCGAGTTCGAATAGGAGAGTAGAGCGCGAGAGCGTTAGCGCGCAGAGAGGTAGCTATATAGTGGAAGAATGGTTGCGTAGAAGAAATAGAAGAGCGTTAGAGGCGTGGAAGGAGGGCTGCTAGTAGTATCGGTTGGACGAGGAGGAGTCGCAAGGGCATTAGCTCGCCAACTGTATAGAGATAGACGTAGTTGAGATCTAGAAGGGAATTAAGAAGATTAAGGATTTAGTGCGTTAGGAGAAGTTCGCGTATTGTTTCTACTATAGGGTGCTATAGGCGATATGCGAGAGCTTCGAGAGCTGCATAGACGGAGGGTGAGGAAAAAGACGGGGGTAGTTATTAGTATAAGGGCGTATTAATTGCGTCTATCATGGCGATTTGGCGAGGTAGGAGATAAGTTTAATAGTTAGATTATAGGGTGATGTGAGGAGGGAATTAGTAGAGCGAGCAGGTAGAGTTTAAGAAGTAGTAGCGTGGATGGGACGAAGATCGTAGAGCGGGATAGAGAGTAATAAGATTGTTGGGTGTTTTAGGCGTTTTTAGCGTATATAGAGGGGAGAGGCGAGTTGTTATAGAAAATAAGTAAGAGGAGAGAGGGTTTCGTTGACGTATTAAGAGGAGGTAGAGAATAAGAGAAGGAGGATGAATAAAAAGTAAGAAAGAATTAAGTTAAATTCCGCCCTAACCAGATTGGAATTTAGGGTAGTAATAAGGAAGTAAGAAAATAAAAAGAAGGAGGATTGTACGCAACCCGTATAAGGATGCGATAGTAGAGGAGGCCCGTAGGTAAGTTTATAACCTATAGAATATAGAAAGAGGCGGGCGTATATTATATAGAGAGAAGAGAAGCCCGCAACCCATATATATAGAGAGTAAGGCCATTAATACGTACGTGTATTATATAGATACCCAACATAGAAGAAGAGTTTATAACTATAAAATATAGAAAGATACTGCCTATATATTATATAGAGAGAAGGGAAGCCTATAATTCGTATAATAGACTATATAATAGCCTATTTAGTAGTATATTATAACCGTAGAGAAGAGGTGTATAGAGAAGACGAAAAAGGTAGGTAAGTAGTTAGTATAAGAGAGAAGGAGAAGGGGATAGGAAACTATCCGTTTAGTAGAAATAAAGGATTAAGTAGTAGGCCTATTAGTATAGGTAAGGAAGTAGAGTATAGTGGGTTATTAAGGATCTAAAGTAGAAAGAAGGGTTTAGGTTATATTAATAAAAGAAGGTTTAGGTTTTAAAGTAAAGTAGATTAGGAAAATAAAAAGAAAATGGAAAAGAGGTTAGAGAAGATATTAGTAGAATAATAAATAAATAATAAATAAATAAAAAGGAAGAATAGGGGAGTATTTAAGATTTTAAGTTAATAAGTTATAGTATTAGAGTAGAGGTAAAGTAGAGTTATAAGGAGAAATAAAATATTATAAAAAGATAAAATAGTAAGAAAATAGAGGAGGTAGTATAAAGAAAGATAAGAATTAAAAGTAAAGAGAGAAAAGATAGAGAATTAAAATATATAAGTAAGAAAGTAGTTAGTAAAGAGTAATTAGACGTAAAGAAATATATTAGAATTAAAAAGAGTTAGGGTAGTAGAATAAAAGGATTAAGAAATAGTATAATAAGATAAGGTAATAAAAGTTTATTTTAGAGAGAAAGAATAAAATAGAGTAGAGATAGATTAGGTAGAATTAAAGACAATAGGATAAAAATTAGAGTAAAAAGAAGTAGAGGGATAAAATAAGTAAAAAAAGGTAGTAGAAGAGGTAAATTAGAAAGTATTTAGTAGAGTAGTAGGTAAAAGTAAGATAGAGTTTAGAAAATTAAGGTAGATAGAGAAAAGGATATAGTATAATATAGAAGAGAAGGATTAGAGATAAAAAGGATAAAAAGAAGAAGAAGAGTACGTAAAGTAAAATTATATAAATATTAGAGTTTAATAGAAATAGAAAAATTAAAATATTTAAATATTAATATTATTATATAAAAGGTATAGTAGGGTAGAGTATTATAGTAGAGTATAGTAAATTAGGAAATAAAATAAGGAGAAAATAAAATAAGGAGAAAATAAAATAAGGAGAAAATAAAATAAGGAGGAAATAAAATAAGGAGAAATAAAATAAGGAGAAAATAAAATAAGGAGAAAATAAAATAAGGAGAAAATAAAATAAGAGAAAATAAAATAAGAAGAAGAAAATAAAATAAGAAGGAGAAAATAGGATAGTATATAAAGTTAAAAGAAGAAGTAAGAAAGAGTTAAATATTAAGAGTTAATATAGGTTAGAGTAACGAAAGTAGGATTAGGGGTTTAAAGTAAAGAGAGGAAGAAAGGAAATAAAGAGAAAAGAAGGTAAAGAGAGATAAATGGAATTATAAGAAGGAGAAAGAAAATAGTAGTAAAAGTATATAAGTAGTTATTATAGTTTTAGAAAGAAAAAGAAGTAAGTAGGAAATAGAGTTTAAAATAGAAGTTATAAAGAGATTTAGAAGTTTAGAAAGGAAGATAGGTAGAGAGAAGAGGGGTAAAGAAAAAAGAAATATAAATAGAGAGTAGGTATAAGTATAGAAGAGTAATTAGAGAAAGGTAGAGAGGTAAAGTTGTAAAGGTAGTAGAAAGAGAGGTTAAAAGAGAAATAGGGTAAGAATAGATTTAGAGAGAAAGAGAGAGTAGATTAAGTAGAAAAAAAGGAGAAAGTTAGTAAGAAAGGTAGAAAGAGAAGAGAGATTAAAAGAGAAAAAGAAAAGAGGAAAGGATAAGGTGGAGTTAGGATAAGAAGAAGAAGAGATTTAAGAGATAAAGTAGAGTAAGGTTATAAGAGTAGAGAGTTAAGTAGTAGTAGAAGAAGAAAGAAAGAAGTAAAAGGATAAAGTAAAAGAGAGAGAAAGGAAAAAGAAGAGTTAGAGTAGGGGAAGAAATAAAGAAAGTAGAGAAAAAGAGAAAGAATAAAGAAAGGATAAAGTAAGAAATAAGATGGAGTAAGAGATAGAGAGAGGAGAGAATAAAAAAGAAGGTAAGAGAGAGAAAAGAATAAAGAAGAATAAAAGGTTAAGTAGGGTAAGAAGAAGTAGTAGTAAAGATAGAAAAGAAAGAAAAAGGAAATTTTTAGATATATAAAAAAAATAGAAAGAGAAGTAGAAAGTTAAGGAATAAAAAGAAGAAGTTAGGGTTAAGGTAGAGATTTACGAAAAGAAAAAAAATATTAAGTTTAGTAAAGTAAAGAAGAATAGAATAGTAAAAAAGGTAGTTTTAAAAGGAAAAAAAGAAGATAATAGAAGGATAGAAGATAAAGATATAAAAGTTAAAAGAGAAGAATAGTAAAGTTTAAGAAAAAAGAGGTTAAATTTAAAAAGGAGGTAAAAGTAAAGAGGAGAAGAATAAAGAAAAAGGAAGGTAAGTAAGAGAAAAGAAGTAAAGTAAGTAGAAAGAGTAAAAAAGAAAGGTTAGAAGAAAAGGTAGAATTAGTAAGAGAAAAGTTTTAGAGGAAAAAAAGTAAAAAAGAGTAAAGAAAAAGAAGTTAAAGAAAAGGGTAGAAATAGAGTGGGAGGTAGTTAAAAGTTAAAAGAGGTAAAGTAAGTAAAAAGGAAAAAGTAATAAGAAGAGGAAGAGTAGTAAAAAGAGGAGAAGTAGGAGAAAGAGAAGGGGTAGTAAAGAGAGGAAGAGTAGTAAAAAGAGAGAAAGTAGTAAAAGGAGAGAGGTAGTAGAAAGGAGAAAGTAGTAAAAAGTAAAAATTAAGAGATAGAAAAAAGTAAGAAAGAAGAAAAAAGTAGAAGAAGAAGAGTAGAAATAGAAGAGTAAAAGAAGTTAAGTTAGGAGTAGAAAAAGGAAGAAAAAGGAAGAAAAAAGGAGAGAAAAAAGGAAGAAAGTAAAGAAGAGTAGTAAAGTAAGGAAAAAAAAAGAAGAAGTTAGAATTAGAGTAAAAAAGATAAAGAAGTTAAAGGAAGTAAGAAAGAAGGTTAAGAAGGTAAAAAGAAGAGGTAAAAGTTTAGGTAAGAAGAAGAGAAAGGTAAAGGAGAAAAAAAAGAGTAAGGAAAAGAAAAGTTAAGAAAGGTTAGAAGAGTAGAAAAAGTTAAAAGAGGTTAAAAGAGTTTAGAGGAGTTTAGAAGTTTAGAAGGGTTTAGGAAGGTTTAAGAGAGTTTAAGAAAGTTAGAGTTTAAAAAGAGAAGG
>JAJTIZ010000395.1:0-13458 GCA_021365335.1 Phaeosphaeriaceae sp. PMI808 | reverse complement strand
TCCTACTTACTATACGTAAATACTATAGAGGAAGCCTCTCTTACCTACTTACTATACGCGAATACTATAGAGAAAGTACTACTTACTATAGTAAATACTATAGAGGAAGCCTCTCTTACCTACTTACTACACGCGAATACTATAGAGGAAGTACTACTTACTATAGTAAATACTATAGAGGAAGCTAATCTATACTATACCTATATATATATAACTACTATATTAAATTTTTAGAGAATTCTATCTAGTAGTTATTAAGATAAGAGTACTAAGAAAAAGCCTTTTTTAGTAAGGAAAATAGTAATAGGTTTAGTAGTATAATAGGTTTAGTAGTACTTTACGTTAGAAAAGATAAAGTAGAGAAAGCTATTACCTTACTTAAAGCTAGATACTTAATTACTAGAGGAAGTAATTTAAAGTAGTTTCTTAGTATTAAGGTAACTTAGAACTAAGACTATAAGCTTATATAACTCTTATAAGCTTTATATATTAATAAAATTTAAAGGCTAGCTACTCTATCTAAGATTAGTAAGTATTAACGTAAAATTAACTTATTACTCTTTACTATAGTAACTACTAGACTAGATATAGCTTTTACTACCTTATACCTAGTATAGTTTCTTATAAACCTAAGTACTAAGTACTAAGATACTACTAATAGAGTACTCCTCTACCTTAAATCTATATAGGTAAGAGTATTAGAGATAGAAAAAGGAGAAATACTTAAAGTAGCTAGTACTACCTTATTTACTAATAAGACTCTAGACTATAAGAGCTTATAAGAATATATAATTAAACTATTTAGAGGCCTTATAGTATAGAAAGTAAGTAAATAAGATATAGTAACTACTTTAACTACTAAAGCTAAACTATTAGCCCTCTTATAAGTTATAAAAGAAGCTATCTTTATATTATAGCTCTTATAAGAATTTAAGGTTACTTAACTTAACTTATTAATTATAATTAAATACGATAATATATAGACTATCTAACTAGTTACTAAAGAGATAGCTAAGCTCTAAACTAAGCTAAAGTATATTAATATCTATAACTACTAGCTTAGATAAGAAGTATTAAATAGAATACTATAGATTAAGTATATATAAATAGATAAGATAATTATATATAGACTTATAAAGGTATTACTATTAAATAAATAGATTAAATTCCTTAAATAACTTAAGCTTATAGAATAATACTAGTTAACTATAGATAATACCTAACCCTAGCTAGAAGAGATATAAGATAAGCTTAAATTAATAGTTTTTAGCTAAGAGAGTATATTAGATTAGATAGTAATTAAGATAGTAATCGAGATAGGTACGCGCGTACGTACGCTACTAGCTAAGCGAGCTAAATTAAACTATACTATACTAGCTTAACTATAGGTCTTCCTTTAATAGGAGAGCTATAATTAAATAACGCGCTAGCTTAATAAAGGGAGACCTTAGGGTATAAGAGTAATCTAGGAACTTTCTAAAGTATATTAAGAGTAGTAGAAAGAGTATATAATAGATAGAATAATTAATAAATTTAATTAATACTATTAATTACTTTAATCCTTTTAAGTAACCTTTAAATCTATTAAACTTCTACTACCTCCTACTTATCTAACTTAGTTTTAAGTACTACTAACTATACTACTAATTTCTTATTATTATAAGCCTTTATCTTATAAAATATTACAATTAAGCTCGGCTCAACCTCGGTTACAGAGATATTAGGTATACCTAATATCTACGAGCTTAACTCAATATAGAGGAGCGTAGCTCAGTAGAGGAGTACGCGAGTACGCATTACGTAAGCGAGCTATTCGAGCTTCCCTTATATATATATAGCGCTCTCTCTATATAGCTTTAAATTAATAATCTATCTCCTACTTATTCCTAAGCTACTCGACTCGCAATATAAAAATATACTAGATAAGCTTAACTCTCTACTAGCTTACTTAAAAGCTATACTATCTATAATAAGATCTTTTTATAAGTAGCCTTAGCCTTAGTAATCTACTATAATAGTTTCTCTTATAAATAGTTAATACTTATCCTTAATAACTATAAGCTTAGATACGCGTATTTCGATTATAAACTTATACTTAGCTAGTAATATACCTAAAGAATAGTAAGAGGACTATATATTTATATAAATATATACTTTATATATATAACTATCCTTCTTAGGTATAATATAGAAAGTATTTAACTAGAAATAATATTAGTAGGATATTATTTCTATACTAATATAGGTAATATAGTTAGCTAAGGTAAGATACTAAAGTATAGATATAGTAGGTATAGAGACTAATAAATATACCTTAGAAGATAAGGTACTACCTACTTATAAACTAAGAATCTTAGTAAGGAATAATAACTATACTAAGGAAAGAGAAGAAAGAAATAGTATTATAGTTATATCTAGATTACTAGACCTTAAGCCTATAGAACTAAATAGTAAATTAGAAGAGGAATACTATAATAAGTACTTAGATAATAGTTTATATAATAATACTAATTATAACCTAGATATATAATATAATTATATAATATAATCTATAATCTATAAAGCTTAACCTTTATAGATTAATAGATTAGTAATCTATTAATCTATATAATAAGACTACTATAGATTAATAGATTAGCTAAGACTCTATAAGTATATAGGCGCCTTATTATATATAGATAGATACCTTATAGTTAAGACTAGTAGCTTTCTTACTTATTACTTTCTATAGTATTATAACCTTTATAAAGTTACTTACCTACCTAACCCTATTACTAATACCTATTACTATACTTATATATATTCCTATAACTCTAGCCCTAGTATCTCTACTACTCCTAGTAAGTAGTACCTACTATAGCTACTATAAAGTAGGCTAATAGCTCTTTCTAGCTATAATAACTAGAAGAATTATTAAAATATTACTTACTATATAGCTTAAAGAGTAGTCTCTCTTCTATCTAGTAATATATATTATTTTAAGTTTATTTAGTATAAATACTACTTTATTTACTATACTTTAGTTATTAATAGTTATAATATTACTTACTAGTTAAGTAATATTTTTATTTAAAGAGTAGGTTACTCTATATAAATAGATATTATCTATATATCTAAAATATAATTATTAATCTTTATTTAGTAGTTTAATAAAGTAGAAAGTAAAAAGTACTAGTAATAGTAGTAAGCTTTAAAGTATACTATAAGTAACCTTATAGCTTAGTATAGTATCTATACTTAGTTAGACTTATACTTATCTATTAGTAAAGAATACTTTAATAAAGTATAGTAAGAGAGGTAGCTAGTCTTATACTACTATTCTTTATAGTAGTTTATTTTTAAGTAAACTATTAAATATACTTTATATATCTATAGTAACTATAGTAATATATTTTCTTCTTACTTATACTTATTTTATATTATAAGTAAATAAGACTACTAAGTCTATTACTAACTACTTTAGTAAAGCTTTTTTATACTATAGACTAAGAATATTATATACTATAGCTATACTTATAATATACCTTATAATTAACTATTTAAGTTTATTTCTTAAGTAGGAGAGAAGAGTAATAAGGTACTAAGATTTAGAGAATATTCTATTTTTCTTACTAACTTTTAGGATAATAGTAACTTCTATAGGCTTCTATTCTTTTAAAAAGTAGTATAGTTAGAAGTACTTTTAATATATTATACTTATTATATACTCTATATAATCTTAGTATATACTTAGTAATTAGATAGTAATACTATCTACACTTAAAAATATACTTAAAATACTAATAATATTATATTCTATTTCTTCTATACTAATATAGTAGTCTTATAAATAGTAGGTTTAGTTATTCTCTATATTAAGTTTTTCTAGTTCTATATTATTATTAGCTATAAAGTAGTTTAGTACCTCTTTATATAGTACTTCTACTTTTTCTATATTATTTATTATAAAGTATCTATTAACTATAAGTAATATATTTTACTAGTTCTAAGATTACTTATACTACTCTATAAAGTTATAAAGGTCTCTATTATTCTATATATTATCTATTTAGTTGCGCTAGTAATCCTACTTAGCTATCTTTAACATCTACTACGCGAGGAAGGAAGCGTACAAAACTTACCTCTAAGCTCGATAAGCTTATAGATAGGACTAATAAGGCCGATCTGGACATTGAAGACCCTCTAGAGTGGTGGGTTCGCTATGCATCTGATTACCGCATCCTTTCAACATGGCGTTTGATTTGTTCAGTTGTCCGGCCATGAGCTCTAAGTGCGAGCGCGTATTCTCACAAACGAAGGTCATCACAGATGAACGAAATCGCCTCAATTCAGACACTGTGGCGGCGATCGAATGTCAAAAGCACCTGCTTCGAACCGGTATGCTCTGAGATGTATCATAGTTTCCAAATCGGGAAATATCACCAAGTAATGTCAAGCAACCAGGCAAAGTAAAGGTTTTCATCGACCAAGCAAAGTAAAGGAGTGGATTTTTACTTTACCTGGTTGATGGATACACTAGTGACTCTCTCTGCTAAGCAATCTCCGCCGCCAATCAAACTTTGTTTCAATCAACAAACTGATGTTCCTCGATGTCTACCTCAACAGCTTCATCATCCACAGGTTCTAGATCAATGCTCTCCAGCTCGAAACCGGATGGTTCCTCTGTTACCATCTCTTTTTCTCTGTCGCCATTGTTATCCCCTCCCTCAACAGCAGCTCCCCCGCCATCCGTAAATGATTTCTTGGAGATCCAAAGGCGATAGTTAATCTCGTGCAAGCGATAGGCATACACGAAATCAGACATTGACCTCACTGACTTGAATTGTGAAGTGTTCGAACTCATTTTGGCTTCAACTCCTCCGCTTACACTTGTACTCTGAGTCGGATCCCAAGCAGAGACGTTGCCTCCTAATGCGCCAGCCGTAGAGTTGGTTTGGTCGACCGTCATCTTGGCTCCTCTGCCGATCCGAACGCCCGTAACGAGGAAGATTCTGCGTCTCAATTTCCACCACTCCGCCTTTAAAGGTACATCTCCAGCACGCATCACTTCTCTGACGTATTGCATGCTTGGAATGAATGTCTCCTCCTCCAGCTCGTCTATCGTCCAAGTCGACCGGGCTGAAGAGTCCCCGCTGCGGCTGGCGTGAATCCCCATTTGTGCCATGATGAAGCCCCTGAAACCAGCCCATGTCTTAAGGGAAGCATAACGTACATCGTTACTCTGAATCTCGACGGCTTTTTGATTTGTTCTGATTATGCTATCCGTCGGCGGTTTTGATATTTCTCTAACTGGTATGAGTCCGCTCGCCGGGTCGAAAGGCTGCCACAACACTTGGCCCAATGACAAGTCCTTACCGGGCTCCCAACCCTGTGAATCGGTGAGGATCCAGTTTTTTGGTGCTGCCGCCATTCCCGCGATAAGTCGTGTCCTAGGAAGATTGTTGCTTTAGCTTATTTCTCGCCTTTGTCGATTTTTATTTCAAGCTGCCGAGTTACGATGACTTTTTTTCGGAGCATTGAGACTGAAATTTATTCCAGCACAAGTCGGAGGGGTCCCGGCAAGCTAGGCTCAATTCATGCTCCAGTGTATGAGCTGCGTCCTGATTGGGCTGGCCGCATGACCGCTTTGCTTCCGTACCCGCAACCTGATGGGCTTTGAGCTCCGCGCGCAGGGTGTTACGCTACGTCTTCATGTAATTGAGGTGCGCCCAATTGGAGGTTGGAGTGAGGCTATCCTCCTTGCTGGCCGTCGGATCAGGCGTCGTAGAGCCATCGGCATCGGGGTTCCTCGCGCACACCCCCCAGTAGTCGGTGAAACTGTCCGCCATGGAGGACATGGAACGCTCCATATGCGGTGTCGCTGGTGGTCGCGAGCTGCGTCGTCTCACAATGCCGGCTGGCAGCAAGTTCTCGACGACAGTGCGCGCGCGACTCGGTGCGGAAGGGCGATCGGCGCCCGCGTCGGCAGGTGTCAACTGTGACGCCATGGTGGTGTACGAGCGAGCAAAGTAGTCATGGGCAGGGTCGGAGCGGTGGCCTTGGATCTTTTCTAGGAATTTGGCTGTTGATATCGTGGCTGGGGGGTCTACCACGCGACGGTCGGCTGTTGTGTCGTGATTTGCTGCTGGGTGGGTCATGGACGTGCGAACCCACTCGGAGTTCGAAACAAGGAAAACGGCACGGACACGGTACGGGATTCGATAAAGAAAAATTCTCGACTACTCGAGAAACCGTCTAGAGGCTATCGTAGGGGAAAATTGGAATGATGGGAAATATCCCGCAAGTGCAAGAAAAAGAACTGCAGATGCGGGAAAAAGGTATGCACCCACCCCAGGCCGTGGGACAATAGCAGAACGAGGGGAGCGCAGAAAGCTGTCGGCTGGTGGGAATCCTGCAAAGAAGAGCCAGTAGCCGCAAGCCACCGCATCGACCCGAAGACGCACGAGCATGGAGATCCTGGGCCGCTGATGTGGTCTGCCAGTCGAGCCATGGTGGGGGGTTTTGCCAACGCTCAGCCGCTACCCGTAGTGTATTACAAGTGTAGGCCAAAATCTTGGAAAGAAGGCGGGATGCGGGCACGGGCGCGTCATACATACTCGTGGCTGTTCCGTCATCTGTACCACGACACTGTACGACACCAACGTGTCAATGTACACCTGAAAGGGTGCATTCGTGTGGCACAAGATCGCTTCCAGCACCCTGGACAACAGTGTGCATTCCCTGTCGCGATTCCATCTGGCATGTGAGATCGTCCGACTTGTCCCGCGTACAAGCTCTCGTCTCATCGGTGTTAATCAATCATGTGCATTTGCAACAAACTTTTAGTATAACCCCACTAGACATCGACTATGTAAAGAGGAAGGGGAATGCGTGTAAACGGCCGACTCAACCATAAAAGTAACTACAAGCGCTCTTTAGACCGCTTACCAAAAGCCTGCTCCTAATTAACCTTAAATCCAACCATTGCAGTGTTAGTAGTCATAGTCTAGGTCGATTTTGTGGATAACGCGCCGTATCTTGCGTATCCATTGTGTGGGGTTGAAGGAGTGGAATGATGAGAGCGGATGCATTGTCAGTGTGAGCAAACCTGGTGTGTGCAGCTATTGAGTCCGAATGTCCATAAACTTCTTCGCACTTGGACGATAATTTCCATTCTCCGTCGCTAAAATGCCTTTGGGGAACTGGGTACTTGTCCAGGACACAACTCGACTAAAGCACGCACAAACTGTACGCACGTCTCGCCCTCATAGATTTATGTGGAAAAGTATGCTGGCGATGGGGGCCTGCTCTTGTAGTCTGGCGGCCACAGCCGCAAATGTCCAAGCCTTTGAGATAGCCGAGCCACTCATTGAAAGGCTGTCCCTATCTGTTCGAATGGACTGTGAAATGAAATCGCCGCTAACTACAACAATTTAATCTATAATCCGTGTTATGAATCCTGAAACTTGGAAGCAAAATTCCTGCTTTATTATATCAACGAATCTACTCTGTGTCCAGTTACGAACCCAATGGTCCGTAGATGTCTTCGGGGTTCAGAGCACCACCTCCAAAGGACACATCGTCACTTCTTCGGTTCTGCATAAACCGCTCAAAGGTAAACTGGTCGTACAAGTTGTTGTAAGATTCTGGGCCGAGGTAGCTCAAGGGCACCTTCACGAAATGTTCGTCTCCGTATTCACTTTCATCAATGTCGCCATCATCCTCCTCATCGTCGTTCGTGGTCTCTTGCACCGGTAGACCGAGCCTCTCAGAAAAGTCTTCATGCCGAAGTTGCACAAGGTTGACATAAGCAATGTGTCGCGGATCCCATGTTGGCGGCTGAGGGGCGCGGTTGACCACAGAATCAAGCACATCAGCATCCACATGTACACAGTATGTGTGTCTGGGATACGTGAACGCGCCGCACGGTCCGTCGTTGATCTCGGCCCTTGCTTCGTCACTTCTCACCCACTCTGTGAAAATGTTGCGGACTTGATCAACCGTCGCGCCGTCAAGCGTCTCCTTGTCCTCCTTTGGCGTCATCTCCATCGTGTCTCGTAGATCCTCCGCTTTGAGTATCTTCAGATCTTCCTCTATCTTCCAATTGAGGTTCGATAGAAATTTGGCCCATGCTTCGTCAGACGCGTAGTCGCAGCGGTAGATTAGGAAACCCCATTTCTTGTGCTTGTGATACTGAATGTCTTCTTGGACATGGTTAAGTGGACCTGAAAAGGGATAGTAGGTTATTCCGTCTTTTACTATGAGTTCTTCATCGGGAATGCCACCATGGGGCACGCCAGAGTGGTTGGCCATCTGTACAATTGGTGCGGTGCTTCTGTCGAGCGAGTTGTACTTGGCAAATAGTGGACGGGGAACCGCTGTTACGAGGAGGATAGAAGCCCGTAGTAGGGAAGACGGAGAGTGATAACAGAATAAGCTTAACATGCAAATAAGGTATCGCACAGTACACTAATGTCTTCGAGGCTTGGGCGATTGCAAGTGCGAACACTGAAATAATATAAGAAAAATCTACTAAAGTTTGCCTAGCGCTTTAGTGGACACGTGGCTTTAGTGCAAAGGATAACCTTGGAAGGTGCTATCGGTAACATATCTTATCAGCCGGCGCACGGTCTCACCCGACGCACGCTGAACATCATTTTTTCCGCTATAAAAATAAAGCTATATCGCGATCTATAATAGCTATAGAGGTGTAATTTTCTAGTATATTATACTTTAGACTATACTGAAAAAGATAAGCTACTTTAATTTTACTAAAGGCTTAACGTTGCGGCTACTATGCGTAGTTACTAGTAGAGGCGGCGATAATAGTAGTAAGGTCTTATTATTAACTACTTAATTAAAATTTATCTTATTAGATTATAGTATCTTAGAGCGCTTTTACTTATCTTTATATAAGGTTTTAATATTAGTTTAGAGTTATTTTTTAAGCTACCTAGCTAGCTTTTTATCCTCGCGTAGAGCTACTTCTAAGGCCTTTATAGTAGCTCTCTCCTCTACCTTATAAAGCTTTATTTAGTACTTTACCTTAGACTCTTATTATTATAGGAGCTTTTTCTCCTCTTAGAGGCGCTTCTCCTCGCTTTTCTAGTATCTTGCGTACTCCTCTTTAGCTTACTTTTATACCTAAAGCTCGTAAGCTTCTACTACTTTAGTAGGACTCTAAAGTATAGCTCTACTATTATTCTAAGGTAGTAGTAGTAGTAGTAAAGCTTTACCTTACTACTTATAACCTCTCTCCTTATCTAGAGCTTATTATAGCTACTTATTTTTATATTAGAGAAGCTAGTTCCTTATTAATATAGTATAAACTATATAGGTAAGCTTCTTAGCGTAAGAATTAAGAGTCTTAACTACTACTTACTTTAAGAGCTACTTTATTTCTATCTAATCTATTACTAAGATAGCTAAGGTTTTACTACTACTAGAGCTAGGGCGTAAGCTACCTTTATAGTAGAAGTATAAGAGTACTACCTCTAGTTTAAATAGTATAAGCCTAGTAGCTTTAAAGGCTTTTCTAATATTTTTTTTAGTAAAAGAGAGCTTCTAAGTAGCGTTAAAGAGTCTATAGAAGTTGTACTTCGCGATAGATAAGATATCTTAGGTCTTCTCTATATAATTAGTAAGCTACTTTAAGTACTATTAGGGGGTAAGATAGTATATATAGTACGAGTAGTATAGTTATATATTAATATATAGTCTACCGAGTATAACTATAGAGGGTCCCTTATTATATAGGAGGAGGTTATACTAAGTACCCTAGAGCTTAGCGTATAGAACGCCCTCTTATACTAGATCTATATTAGTTCTACTAGGCCCTCTAGATATACCTAAAGAAAGAGCTAAAAGCTAAGATAGTAAAATAGTAAAGAAGAAACTATAAAACTATAAAACTATAAAACTATAAAAAACTATTAGGCTATTAATTAGTAGAAAAAACTATATACTATTAAGCTTTCTCCTAGTTACTTATATACTATCGGGAAATCCTTTAGTACTCTTTATCGAAAACTTAATTAAAAAACTCGAATTACTTTTTCTATTAGTAATAGCTATTACCCTATTATTATTACTATCGTAACCTCTTTTAGTACTATCCTTACGCTATTCTTTATATCTTATTTTTAATTACTTTATTCTTAGGTTTATATATACTACGCGAGGTTTTACGTATATTACGCTACTATTAGTTACTTTTATAGTCTATATAGTATTTTAGGAGTTTAGTATAGGTACTATCGCTCTAAAGTTACTACTAAAGCGTTTAAGTTATAAGAAAACTAGAACTTATTCTAGGTAGCTATCTAGAGGCTTATTATTATCTCTATAAGTATCCTTAATTATATTATCTTATAGTACTTTCCTTCCTTTTAATGTTACAAGTTAGAGTAGTCCTAGATTTTCAGTCTTTCTATAGTATAGGTAGTAGCGCTTATCGCGCTAGTATTTTTTCTATAGTTAGTTAGGGACTACCCTAATTCTCTAAGGTAAATCTAGGGTATCTCTAGTAGCTAACTTTATTATTTCTATACTATTAACTCTTATTCTATAAAATCTATTAGGTAATCTAGGAAGTCCTTAACTTAGTATAGGTAGAGGCTAAGGCTTTTAATTATTTTAGGCTAGTAGGTAGGCTAGTAGTATTTCCTTCTATTGCGCTATAGTCTATTTTTCGGCGTTTACGTTTATTTACTAGTAGATTCCTAATTCCTTTATACTAGTTCCTCTATATTTAGGTTAGCTTTTATACTAAGTTTATTAGCGTTAGCGTCTATATTAGCGTTAAGGTTATCTATAATTAGGCTAGACTAGCTAATAATCTCTTTACTATATAGAGTGAATAGGTGTTATTATTATCTAGATTATCTATTTTCTTACTTTAGGTATTATTAATTTAGGTAATTTAGGTCTATACCTTCCTCTTTTTTAAGAGCTTTTTTAGCGTAGTTTTAGTTACGCGAAATAGTACTAGCCTAGTATAAACTACTACTATATTTTTATTAAGTTAAATAAGTAGGTTTACTTAGTAGCTAATATTATTTAATAGTCCTAAGATAGAACTATCCTATAACTATCTTTTTAAGTTACTTAGTAATAGCTATAATAACTCTAGGTTAAAAAGGTCCTCTAGGACTTCTAAGTTATTTATTTATTCTATAATACCTTAGACTTATACGCGAATAAAGTATTAGTAGCGTTGAATATATCCTTAAAACGCTTAACGTAGAAATTAATAAGCTAGTTTTTCTTAGACTTTTAATTTATTATAGTTATCTATACTAGTTTAGTTTACTTTAGTAGGTTACCTACGTATTATTATCTAAGTAGTATTAGGTTTATAATAGGTTTACGTCTTATACCTATCTTTAATCCTTCTAGTACTATATAGGCGTCTAGGTTATTAGTAATCTTAGTAATAGTTAGGCCTCCTAGTATTATTACCTAGTCTAGTATAAACTCTATACGATAGAAGGTTCCCCTATTATCTATATAGTAGTTTAGCTAAAAAAATTATTTTACTATTTCTTTATTCTAAGTAATAATAGTATTCCTACTTTCTTACTATCCTTATTAATAATAGCGCCCTTAGTATCTATTCCCTTACCTACTTATAGGTAGAGGTATATATCTATCTCTAGTAGGGTAAAATCTATTACTATAAGTATACTTATAGATTTTAAGTATTCTAGATAACTAGAGACTTTAGATCAATAAGTACCTATACACTAGTTACGTATTTTATAGCGTAGAACTATACTTTTATATAGATATTAGTTGTATTAGCGCGCGCTATTAATAGAATAGGGATATTATACTTTATCTATAACTATTTACTCTAGTATATTACTTAGGAGTATTAGATATCTTCTAAGAGCGGGTATAGTATAACTAATATATAGTATTACTTCTATTACTTAAGTATTTATTCTATATTTTTATCTAAGATAGTATTCTTTAGTCCTCTTATACTAGTTTTTAGTACCTTTATAGAGGGTCTAGGTATAGAGCCTATATTAGGAGTAGACCTAGAAATTTACTATAGTAGTATCTTATATACTTTCTACGATATTTTATAGTTATAGCGTAGTATATAGGTAGTACTTATATATACTTACCTAGTTAGTACTATAGCTATTATATTAGTCCTTATAGGTTCCTCTTAACTTCTTCTTCCTAGGCTTTTATTAGTTTATCCTATACTATACTATAGTCTTTTAGTATTATATATTTTAGCGTAGTACTAAATAGGCTAGTAGGTACGTTGTATAGGGGGAGAGTCTATCCTAGTACGTCTTCTATTTATACCCTAATATCCTTTAATACTTTATCTACTATTACTAGAGTAATTAGTATACTTCTTATAATATATAAGTATTTAGTAGTTATAGTAAGAATTTCTAGCTACTTTTATTATACTATTCCCTAGGGTTACGACTTATAAAGCTATATATTATATAGCTTTAGTTATAAATTCTATAGTCTATATAAGCTTTTACGCTACTTTACTAAGTTATTAGTATATTTCCTTATTTTTATAGGCTTCTATTAATTCTTCTATATTCTTAGCCTTTCTATTATTTATATTATATATCTACTATTATTATATATTACTAGGTATTTCTATAGTCTATATTAAATTATCTATCTTAGCTTATTATTAGTATTATAGTTTAGCTAATACGCGAGCTTTATACTATATATTCTTAGTCTTTTCTAACTCTATTAATACGTACTATATTAATATTTCTTTATAGTAGCTTATTACTATTAGTTTAAGCTAAAGAGTCTACTATCTAGGTATCTAGTTAGTATATTCCTAAGACCTAATACCCCTAATATTTCTTACCTCTAGTATATATTTATAACTTCTACTAAGTTTCCCTCTTATTAGTATAGGTCTACCCTTTCTATATACTCCTTTACTCTTTATAGTAAAAACTAAAAGCGCGTAGGTTTACGTTACTTAGGGCTAGTATTACTTAATATCCTTTTATAGTAAATAGGGATAGCCTATCTACTAATTTATCTACTAATTTCTTACTAGTATATAGTTTTAGTTTTAGTTCCTAAGCTACGTCTAGCTACTATAGTAGCCTTCCTACCTCTATAAGTTATTCTTACGTAGGTAGGTTAGTAAAACTAGCTATACTAATTTATATTACCTTAGATTTAGAGTTGCGTTTAGCGAAGTCTTAGCTAGTTGCGCTAATATTACTTACTATTATCTTTTCGCGGTAGCTTCTATTATTAGTAGAGGGGTAGTTATATTTTCTTCTATATTTATTAATTACACGTTATTTAGTAGAGCGGGATTTAAATAGCGTAGGTATTATATAAATAGAGTATATAAAAGATCGTGTAGTTAAGAGCTTATATAGGATTTTAAAATATTTAGGTCTTTAGGTAAGAGTTTTACGTCGTTTAGTAAGAGAGTATTTATATCTTATAGTAAGAGAGTAG
>JAJTIZ010000394.1:0-13546 GCA_021365335.1 Phaeosphaeriaceae sp. PMI808 | reverse complement strand
GGGGGGTGAATTAGCCCTTCCCTATAGATCTTCTATATAACTCCTTATTATAGATCTTAAAAGCTATTATAGGACTAGTACGCTAGGACTTACCTCTTATATAGTAGGAATTATACGATAAACTAGTTACGAACGTAGACTATCTAGCTAACTAAGCTACTAGGATCTAAAAAGAGTATATTAAGAGAGTAAAGAAACTTTAGCCTATTATTAAGCTTTATAAGAAGGAAGCCTATAGAGTAGATTAAGAGTAGAGTATTCCTAGTAGGTCTTACTTTATAAATACTAGTAAATACCCCTCTTAAGAAGGGAAGTAGTAGGATTTTAATAGATAGGTAGAATAGGAGACTACTCTAGAACGACTATAGTTATAGTACTCTCTCTCTAATAAGGAGAATACTATAAGGAACTCTATACCTCCTACTCTTACTTCTCCTACTATTAGAAGTCTAATACCTAAGTTTAGGACTATATTAGTCTATAAATCCAAGACTCTACCTCTTTAGAAATTACTAACTCCTAGGCCTAGTAGTTATAGAATAGGTCCCTTACTACTATCTTAAGGAATAAGAGAGTAGTCTACTCCCTTTAAACAGGCGACTTAGCTCTAACCTACGATAACTAGATTATCTAACCCTACTTATTCTACTTTTATTAGGGCCCCTTAGTTAGAATTAGGGCCTCCCACTACTAGTTTACGCCGATCTAAGAGAAATAAAGTAAAAGAGAAGGAGAGATAAGATTTAGATAGGAATAACTAGGTATTTATAAGGGCGCATTAAGTAAAGAGTAAAGGATAGGACTTTATTTTCCTTATTTTTATATATTTATAGTTATTAGTATAGAGCTTAATAGGGCTAAGCTCTTAAGTTAGGGAGGTTTATACCGGTACTAAAGGTACTACCGAAGTACTCTAACCTCTCTATAAAATAAGTATAAAAGCTTAGTAGAAGGGGTAATAGTAGAAGTATATATATATTATAGGGAGGGAGGAATAATAGAAGGGTACTTAGTATAGAATATAATCTTATCTTATTAAAACTTAGTCTTTAAGAAATAGTTGATTACTCACGCTATTAGTATAGCTAAAGGCTTTACTAGGTAACTATCTCTATATAATAGTATAATATTTAAGTTAGAAAGTAACTATTTATTTTATATATAGTTTACTATCCTCCTTAAAAGCTTTAAGGCTAGCTAGTAATAGCTCCGATTTTTATATTAGAGCTTAAGATATTACCGCTAACTATATTCTTATTAGAGAGTCTAGAGTCGTGCCTAACTAGGTAGATTATAATACTACCTAGCTAGAGGCGCCTATAATAGCTATTACCCTAGCTAGCTTATAGTTACTAATATCTAGTTTAATAGGAGTTACTAGTTTTAGAGTTAGTTTAGTAATATTATCTAGATTAATAATAGACTAGATATTAAGTAGGTTATAACTTATCTTAAGTTAATAGTACTACGCTAGCTAGCTATTATAATCTATAAGGACTACTATAGCGTCTTAGTTTAGTAAGTAGCTTATATTAAGCTTAGTTAAGGGTTATAAATATTAAAGTTTAGTAGGGCGCGCTAAGGGCTAATTATAGAGTACACTAGTTAGGACTAGCTAATTAATAGAAATTAGGTCTACCTAAATTCTATATATAGGTACTAATTAGCTTAACTTAGCTTAATACTTAATTTAATACTTAGGTTTAGTATAAGGTAATAAGACTCTTAATTATTAGATTTAAAGGTTACTTAGAAAGATTAATATAATTAATAGGATTAATTAAATTAATTAATTATTCTATCTATTATCTACCTTTTCTACTACTCTTAATATACTTTAGAGAGTTCCTTAATTACTTTTATACCCTAGGGTCCCCCTTTATTAAGCTAGCGCGTTACTTAATTATAGCTCTCCTATTAAAGGGATACCTATAGTTAAGCTAGTATAGTATAGTTTAATTTAGCTTACTTAGCTAGTAGCGCGTGTACGCGTATACCTATCTCGATTACTATCGTAATTATTATCTAATCTAATAGTTATATAGGCCCTAGGTATAGGTTTAGTTAGTATAGACTAGGTTACCTTAGGTCTAACTAATAATTTCAATTTTTTTATACTACTTATCTTATCTTATCTTATATTTAGAGTATTTTAATATAGGTAATAATTATAGAATATTATACTTTAGTAGGTAACCTAATAAGTACTCTACTCTAACCTATACCTATACTAGTACTAGGTTCGACTAAACCTATACCTAGGGCCTATATAACTCTAACTTAACCTAACCTAGAGAGGTAGTAACTAAACTCTAACCTAAACCTAGAGTCTATATAACTTTAATCTAACCTAACCTATTAATAGATACCTCTAACCTATTTACTAGCTTAATTATATAGCTTATATAGTAATTTCTCCTATATTTTATTCTATATTATCTCTCCTCTATTTTATTTTAGTCTTTCCTATTATTTAGACTATTCTAGATTAAGCTATATTTTCTCTTTTTATTTTCTCTCTATTAGGTAAGTTATTCTATAGTTCTAAATCTATTCTTTTAGTTTATCTAGTTTACTCTTTACTCTCTATCTTATAGTCTCTACTTAAGTTAGTAGTCTATATATACTTTAGTTATATTTCGCTATTAAGTCCTATATAGTCTAATTTATTTTTATTATAGCTTAGTTAGCTTATAGTCCTTCTATATAAGTAGTATACTAAATTACTTATTCTTTAATATAGATATCTAGTAGTAGTATTTCTACTTTATATTCTATAGCCCTTATATTATACCCTTATATACTCCTATTATCCTCTAGATTTAGTTATAGGTATAGGTTATAAGTTTCTACTCCCTTAGCTTATCTTCTATCTTTTCACTTAGTTAGTATATTAGTATTTTTATTCTCTTATTTCCTTCCTTCTTAATTTCCTCTATAATTATTATTAGCTTATTTAGGGTATTATTACTTACCTTAGGGTTATCTCTATTATATAGTATTAGGTAGTTATAGTTTACCTCTAAAGGCGCGATAGTATTATATCTCTACTCTACCTATATCTTAATAGGTTTCTACTAACTTATACGTTTTTCTATATTATTTTCCTTTTCTTATTATATACTATTATTAACTATCGTCTTTTTTAGTATAATTTACTCTTTATTAAATGTTAAAAGCGTATAAGTCTAACCTAGCTAACTATTCTTAAAGAGGTATATTAGAACTAACTTTATACTAGTAGGTAAATATAAACCATTAATTCTAATATATTACTAGCTATACCTAAGAATTACTATATTTAGAGAAAAGTATACTATATATTCTCGTTCTACTATAATACGCTATATATTTCTAATCTCTATAATAAACTCTATTTAGTAGGTTTAGGTAATAGGATTAGCTAGACTATAGACGCGAATATAAAGTAGCTAGTATTATTTTCAGGAATTAAGGTAAAGTAAGAGAATAGTAGAAAGGATAAAGCGCTAGCCTAATTAGTAATCTAGCTAGCTATAGAGCTTAAGAATATAAGAAGGCTAGGTAAATTAGGCTAGAAGTAGTAATACCTAAGTAAGGAACTATATCTAATAGTTAGATAGATAGTTATAGTATTAGTTATAATTAGTATATATATATCGCCTATAGGGCTAACTAGAATAGCTAAGATATATTATTAAGTATATCTATATAGATACCCGCTTATTATTTAACTAAATAGCTAAGGATAGAACATTATTAGACTATAGAGACTTACTACTACCGATATAAGAGACGTATATAGGATATTTAAGCTATTATAATTAGTAAAAAGGGTAGTATAGTTTATATTAGATAAGTACTAGCTATAGCTAAAAGATAAAGTATTATCGCCTTATTATAATAGCTAAAACCTATAATAGGCTATAAGTAAAAATCTAGCCCCTATAGATAGATTATTCTTAGAGTTAGAGATAAAAGTATATTAGAAGTAGTTTTATCTTCTCTAGATTAAATATAACTAGTAAGGATATTATAGTAAGTAGGATAGGTACTATAGTAGAGATATCCGCGCTTATTCTAGAGACTAGAATAGCTCTATAGTAGGATTAAAATAAGATCTAAGAAGCTATAATAGTACTAGAGATAGTACCTATAGTAGGATCTACTCTATAATTATTTAGTTTATAATTTAACCTATTATAGTATAGAGGAGATTATATATATATATACTCTATTATTCTTCTTAAGTATATTTAGTCTCCTTATAGATTTAGTAGGGCTATATCTAGGACTTAATATTAGGATTATTATATATAATATAAGTAGGCTTAATATTAGACGTATAGAAGGTACTAGGTTTTAGGACTAGATTAGATCTTATTAGCTATAGACCCTATTTTAGCTCTTATAGTAGGCTTATTTTAGGTCCCTCTTACTTCTATATACGAATACTCTTAGTACTTACTATAGCGCCTATACTAAGCTTCTAGTAGTAACTATATACAACTCTTTTCTTATACCTAAAAAGCTAATACCTCTTAGACGTATATATATATATTCTATTATACCTATAGAGAGGTATAAAAAATAAAGAGTAATTTTTTTTTAACCTTTTTTAAAGTTATATATCTTAACGACTATTATAGCTAGTAAAAAAATAAAATCTTAATTTTATAGAGAAAAAGGTAAATTTTTATTTTCTAATAAAAAATTAGTAATATTATATAACCTATATTATTATATTTAGAGTTAAAGTAGAGGTATTTTTTTCCTTAATTTTTAAAGTAGTACAACTATTTAATTAGCGTTTAAAAAAGTCTAATTTTTTTACTAAGCTTAATTTAGTTAGATAAGATTATATAATTAAATTTATAGTATAGATTACTTATATAAGTAATTTTTTAGGAGGAGAGGAAAAAAATAAAAAAAATAGATTAATAGTTAGCTTATATAATTAATTACTAAAATATTAGTCTAAGGCTTATAAATTAATATCTTTTTAAATTTTTACTTTTACTCTTCTAAATCCTTTAAAATAGTACTAAATCTCTTAAAACTCGAATCTAACGTCTAGCTTCTATTAGAAGCTAATACCTCTCCTAATAAGATAGCTACTATCTTAAAAAAAAATATTAAAGTAATATATAATACTATTAATAGAATTAAGAAGAAAAAAGCTATAAAAGTAGAAGATATAAAAAGAAATAAAGGAAGACCTACTAGAGTTTCTAAAAGAGAAAAAAGAGTTATTATAAGAGATATAATTTAAAGCCCTAAGAAGATAAATAAGAGATTAATACTAGAAAACAATCTTAGTATTAGTATAAGAAAGTTATAATACTTTTTAAAAGAGGAGGGAGTTACTACTAATATAGCTACTAAAAAGCCGATAATTTTAGTTTATTCAGCTAAATTAAGGCTTAAGTACGCTAAAGAGAAATTAAAGTTAGTAGAAAAAAAGGGATTTAATCTAAATAAGATTATATTTTTAGATAAAAGCTCTATATAAAGAGGGTATAGAGCTAGACAAGAGTACTATAGAAAAATAGGCTCTATTAAGGCCGGACGCTAATTAGATTCTATAACTAATAAAAGTAAGTTTAAAAAAATTCCTAGTAGGCTATTTTATTCTATTTTTTATAACGATTCTTTCTATTTAATTGGTTTTTTTATAACTATAATACTATTAAGAGTCTACTAAGATACTATAGTATTTCGATAGAGTAAGGTTAGTTCTTAAAGATAAAGTAAGGTAAGAGGGATTTAGTCTTAACTATATAATAGAGCGTAGAAGTAGTAACTTAAATAACTATATTATCTCTATAACTATTTAAGTTGAATATAATAAGCCCTAGGGGTTTATTATCCTTGATTATATATATACTAGAGGCGCTTTATATTAATTACTTTAATATAATCGCTTTATATTAAGCGCTTAACTTTACGCGCTTTATCTTACGCGCTTTAATTAAAGTAGTTACGTGATAACTATTACTTTATCCTACACGTACGCCTAATAGTAACCCTATATTAGTTCCTAATCTAACTAGGGTTATAATACTATCCTCTCTCTTCTAGTTAGGTCTACCCTTAGGCCTTAGTTCCTAATTAGGTTAGTCCTAACTTATAAGTAGCGTGCCCCGCACTAGTTATAAGTTAGCCTACTATAATATCTTCGTTAGCCTATAAGCGAAAGCTCTATCTAGTCTCTAAAATCCTTAAAGCTAATTACCCCGTAGAAACTCCTTATCTCAAGTATTCTATTTCTAGATCTTCTTATTACGTTATACTAAATACTAATTTAAAGTATACTAAATACACTCGCCTTAATTATCTATACGTTAGTATATCCTAGGAGTCTCTTGATAAGACTCGTAAAGAATATAAGAAAAAGGTTAATAAAGATAAAGTACTTCTAGCTATTATTATTAACTAGTTATTATAGAATAAGAAAATTCTATAATATACTAAAGAGCATACTTATTATAAAGCCTTATACCTTACGTTAGAATTAGAGTTAGAGGGTAAACTAGATTCTCATCAATTATTTAACTATCCTAACCTTTTAATTAGTATAGCTATATCGCCTATACTCTAGTCTACGCTAGGATTATTAGATAAATATATTACTATAGAGGGTATTACTTCTCCTATTAGTTCTTCTAATTAAGTTTCTAGCTCTTATAAGTTCTTAATCCTTATTCTTCTAAATTATCTCTTAAATATATCTATTATCTAGATATTATTATCCTATTACTCCTATATAGGGATAATTTCTATATTTCTTTCTTATTTTTTCTAGTAGTTCCTTATAGTTCTAGAGGTTAGCTTCTAGTTCCTATATATTCTCTAAGTTAGGGTAGCCTTTCTATTTTACTAACTACTCTTAGTAGAAATATCTATTCCTAAATTCCTCTTATCCTATCTCTTAGTATCTATAGAGATTTTCAACTTTAAATTTATTTTCTTCTTCTATTTTATAGTAGAAGTTTTACTATAGTAGCGTTTCTAGGTTAGTAGGTTCTAGTTTACTTATATAGAACCTAGGGTAGATCTTTACGTCTTTTAGGAGTTATAAGGTATATATAACTAGTCTATCTCGTAACTTAACTAAAAATAGTCTAACCTTAATATTATTAAGTCCCTTACTTAGTTATTTTATACGTAGATTTTTCGTGTATAGATATACTCTATCCTCCTCTTTTAGCTAAGGTGCTGTTTTTCATTTCTTATTAGTATATCTAATACTACTTCCTTACGCTTTA
The DNA here is from genome assembly GCA_021365335.1 of Phaeosphaeriaceae sp. PMI808. Classification (NCBI taxonomy): domain Eukaryota; kingdom Fungi; phylum Ascomycota; class Dothideomycetes; order Pleosporales; family Phaeosphaeriaceae; species Phaeosphaeriaceae sp. PMI808. Next base: position 6,299 of record JAJTIZ010000394.1, on the reverse strand, counting down.
GTATCTTATCTTATATTTCTTCGTATACTTTTTTAAGTTTATCTATAGTTACTATTACTACTTATACCTTTAGTCCTAGTAATATTCTTTTAAATAGGTTTAGATATCTTCTATAATTTATAAAGAATAGTATTCTTTCTATTAATTCTAAGAACTTATTATTATACGCAAGTTATACTATAGGTAGTAATAATACCTAATTATTTATTAAGTATTAACGTAAATTCGTAGATATACTTTTATTGTATAATTCGTTCTTTCTATTTATCTATCTATCTATAGATAATAAGCTATTAATAGCTTTCTTTTTATTCCTATTAATACTAATAGCGTTGCCTAAAAGTTTAATGTAAAGAGCTTATCTCTATTACTAATAATTGACTTTAGTATTCTATAATATCTAATTATTCGATCTAGGAATATAAATACTAACTACTATATAGTATAGTTATTCCTAAATAGTATTATCTCCGCGTATTTAATAAATTTATATATAATAACTATTATTACGTTATACGTAATTCTAGTAGCTAGGTCTTTTAATAGTAGTAGTCCTATTATAAAGTCTATTAAGATATCTTCCTAGGGAAACTCTAGTAATTCTATTACTTATATCTTACTATATAGTATATAAGTACTATATTTATTTTTCTAATAGTCTATATATTTTCTAATAAGTTATTACCTTATCCTTTATATTCTTGAACTTATAGTTTCTCTTAATAAGTTCTATAGTTCTCGTAATTCTAGGGTATTTATATACTAGATTATTATAGTATTATCTTATAATTACTTCTTATAACTCTTTAGGTACGTTATTTATAATTATTATAAGATTATTAATTTCTTAGTTTATATTAATCTTTTACTAGTCCTAGCAATCTATCCTAGTTAACTTTAGTATAATTCCTTTAATAGTCTCTTTTATTCCTACGATATTATATCTTCAGCTAAGGCGTCTACTCTACTATTATCTTTTCCTAGTATATATATAATTTAGAATTTATATTATCCTAAGAGTTCTAACTATCTAGTTTATTATTAATTTAGAGCTTTATTATTATAAATGTAACTAAGTTCTTATAATTAGTAAATATTATAAGTTCTAAGCAACTTTCTATATAAATTCTCTAATATTTAAGTATATTTACTATCGCGAGTAATTCTTTATCGTGCACTTATATTATTCTTCTAGTTCTAAGAACTTCCTAGAGTAGTAGGCTATTAGGTACTATTTTCCTTCGCGTTCTTATAGTACTACTACGCTATATATAAGGTCTAATACATTAGTCTTAAATCTTAATAACTCTCCTCTATAGAATAGTATTAATATAGGTAGTATTATATAAACTATCTTAAGTTTATTAAATACTTCTTAATATTCTTTTATCTATAACTAAGGTACTTCTTTCCTTATTAGGTTTATAAGTAGTAAGGCTTTTCCTAAAAAGTTCCTTATAAAGTATCTATTAAAGTTAATAAATCCTAAGAATAACTATATCTCTTTAATATTCCTTAGTTCTTTCTATACTTTAACTACTTTAATCTTTTCTTTACTTATTTTTACTCTATTAATACTAATTATATATCTAAGGAAATTAACTTCTATCTTATACTATTTATATTTTCTAGTTTTAGCTTTAGGTTATACTAGTCTAAGCTACTTAATACTATTCTAATATATTATTTATATTCTTTTATAAACTCTAAGTATATTAATATATTATCTAGGTAGGCTACGACGTATTCGTCTAGGTATTCCCTTAATATATTATTAATTAGTACTTAGAAGGTAGCTAGTATATTAGTTAGCCTAAATAGTATTACTATATACTTATAATAGCTATAGCGTATTCTAAACGCTATTTTCTATTCTTTACCTTCTTTTATTCTAATTAGGTAGTAACTATCCTATAGATCTAGCTTCGTGAATATTTTTACGTATACTAGTCTATCTCGTAACTCTATAATATTTAGTAGTAGGTATTAGTTCTTAATTATAATATTATTAAGCTTCCTAAAGTTAATATATACTTAAGGTAGCTCTTATTTCTTTAGTATAAATAATATTAGGTAGCCGCTAGTAATATTAATTCCTATATATAACCTCTTATAAGATTTTTCTTAATATAGTCTCTAAGTATTTCTAGCTCTTATTCTAATAGTCTATAGATAGGTCTAGAAGTTAGTTCCTTTCCTTCCTATAATATAATTATATAGTCCTAGGGTTAATACTTTAGTAAAGAGTTTTCTTCTATTCCTTCTATAAAGAGGTAACTAAATTCCTTATACTATTATAGGATATTAGGAGTTACGCGTTTCTCTAATACTCTTACTTTATAACCTAATACCTAGTTAGTATCTATAGAGGTAACTATACTTTTATTATATATTAGTTTTAAAGCGTTAATTTATAAATTATCTTCTTATCTACTATCTTATTCTATTAATATAGGCTTAGATCTATATACGTCTTTATAGTCTATCTATAAGAGGTTCTAGTTTTTCTAATCTATTCTAGGATTAAACTCTTGTAACTATAGTAGTCCTAATATAATATCTTTACTAGCTAAGGCTAGGATATCTAGGTATACTTCTATAGTTCTTCCTTAGATATTAAGTATTATAGTTATCTCGTACTTATTACTAGTTCTCCTAGTATAGCTTTTCTATTCGCGACACGACTAGATAGGGATACTCCTTCTTTATAGGCTTAAGTCTAGCTTATTGCGCTGCGTTTAGTAATATAAAGTTTATAAATAATCTTAAATCTAATAATACCTTTATCTATTATACTCCTACTATAACTAGGAGTTTAATAAGTTTTTCTACGTTAACGGTGTTATATTCTCGCTTATTAAGTACTTGTCTAAAAAAGACTTATCTTATTTATAATCTCTTCTTATAAATCTATTTAATATCTTAGCTTCTTTATATTATTTATACTCTCCTATAGATAGTATTACTAATTTAAATATATATACCTTCTATTAATTAGTATATTATTTATATTTTATCTGCGGTTATAGCTCTAGTAAAATATCCTACTTATCTTTTATCCTATAGGTATTATTTATAAGTTACTTTTTTATATTTATTCTAAAACTATTTATACTTAGATTTCCTTATTAGGAAATATCCTAAGCCTATTTTATCTAATAGTATATAAGATATTTATTATAAAAATACTATATCTATAATAATAGTAGGTAGTTAAGGTTTTTATAATATAACTAATACTATAGGTCCTACTAATTAGTATATTAGATATATTAAGTAGCTTTGAGCTTTTAGAGTAAATAAATCTAGTTGCGATCCTTAGTAGAGACTCTAGTCTATCCTTTTATTATCTTACTAATCTTTAATTAAGTAGTAGCTATCTACTAGGTTCTAGATTTCTCCTATAAATCTATTTTATACTATCGCGTTTTCGCGTTATAGTTCTAGGGTTTCTAGTAGAGTATAATATCCTAAGGACTCTAGCTTAGTATTATCTACTCTTCTTTTTATCTTCTAGCTTCTTATTATTCTAGTTAGAGTCTAGGTAATCCTAAACTATAGGTACTTTTCTTCCTAGGTAAGGGTGCGCGGTAGTATTATAGTAATATCCTCCCTACTATTTTAGTATAATCTCTCTTTTCTTATAGTCTCTAAGAAGTAACGTTCTATTTTCTTATATTCCTTCTTTTAAGGCTATTATATTTATACGTATCTTCTATAAGTTTTCTTATAAGGGTTTTTTATACTTATTCTATAAGTACTTTATTACTTTTAAATTCTTAACTAGTTAAAGGTTATTAAGTCTTATTTATATTTCCTTAGATAATTCCTCTTCTTTTCTTAGTTTATTTAGAGTTAGATCTCCTAAGTCTTTAAGTTCTTAGCTAAGTAGGTAGATAGCTTTCCCTTTATCTAGTATCTATTATACCTACTCCTATTCTTCCTTAGTATTATCACCTTACCCTATAATTATATTAAGAGATTAGTCCTAACCTAGTATCTCTTACCTATTTATCTTTTAGCTTTATTCTTTAATTAGTAGTCCTTTAATATATAGCTATTTTACTATAGTTATAGTAGGTTCTTATTTCTTACTATTATCTAACTTCTTAGGGCGATAATCTAGTATTTATTCTCCTTAGGTTATATTATCGACATGCATGTTATTAAGGCCAAGATGCCTATAATTGCTACTAACCCTAGGTACCTTTATAACCCTCTAGTATCTATAGTTTAGCTAGTATTTCTTTCTCGTTTATATAGGTTAGTAAGTATACTTATCTTTCGCTTTAAGGCGAAATTCATATAAGTAGTTATCAACTCTAATTAATTCTTCGACTAGTTCGTTAAGGTTATTAATTATAGCTCTACTTCTTATAAGCTCTACCCGTACGCCTACTTTTAATCCCTATCTAAATATCCTTATTAAAGCCTAGTTATTCTATTTAGTCTAGATTGAATAATTCCTAAATTTATTAGTATAACTAGAAGCTAAATAATTCTATTATAAGGTCTAGATAGCTCATTCTATAATAGCTAGTTCGTTAGCGAGTTAGAATACTTATTATATCTTTCCTTAAACTCAATCTATTATTCGAATATATCATCGCAACTATTATTATTATTATCTATAAATTTCTTAAGGTATAGTATAACCTATTTCTTAGCTTTTCCTCTTAGGTATATTACTATAAGTATTAGTTGATTATTATTAGGTACTTTATCTATTTTAAAGTAGACGTTAACTTGAAGTAGCTATAATTCAGCTTAGTATAGTCTCTATAATAGAGGTCTAGCTTAGCGACCTTAGAGGTTATAGTGCGGGTTATTCCTACCTACTAGTTGTTAAATCTATTAACGCGTTACTTATTATAGAGGTATTTAAAGTATTAAGAGTCTACTAAGATACTATAGTATTTTAATAGAGTAAGGTTAGTTCTTAAAGATAAAGTAAGGTAAGAGAGATTTAGTCTTAACTATATAATAGAGCGTAGAAGTAGTAACTTAAATAACTATATTATCTCTATAACTATTTAAGTTGAATATAATAAGCCCTAGGGGTTTATTATCCTTAATTATATATATACTAGAGGCGCTTTATATTAATCGCTTCAATATAATCGCTTTATATTAAGCGCTTAACTTTACGCACTTTATCTTACGCGCTTTAATTGAAGTAGTTACGTGATAACTATTACCTTATCCTACACGTACGCCTAATAGTAACCCTATATTAGTTCCTAATCTAACTAGGGTCTAATAATACCTTTAAGATAATATTCTCTATTATTTAAAACTATAGATAATAGCTAATAATTTAGTATTATATATCTTATAGTTTAATTCTACTTCCTATAGTTTCCTTAATATAAAAGTAACTAGGTACTATTTACTATTAGAGTAGAGTTAAGAAAGAATACTAAAGATTATAAAAGTAGAGGTATTAGTCTCTAAGTAAATAGGTAGCTCTTAGATTATAGTAATATAGAATAGGTATAACTTATAAAGTATACTTTAAGTTCTTCCTAAGTAGTCTACACTAAATCTAGCTAGTAGAATTATTATTTTCTCTTTAAGAGATTTATAAAAGGGGCTATTTTTTAGGTATACCCTTTAATAAACCTTTAATAAAAGTTCGTAAAGTCTAAAAATAACTATAATTCTTTAATACTAGTTAGTATTAGCTATTATATAATAGTCTCTATACGCGTAGGATTAGTATAGATACTATATCTTATAATAATAAAACCTAGGAAGTAAACTTCCTCTAATATAAAAGTATATTTATAAAGGTTAATAAAGAGCTCTACTCTTTATAAAGCTCTAAGTATAGAGTAGACTATATACTAGTAGAGTATAATATCGTTACTATCTATATAGATAAGAATATTATTAAGGTATATAATATAGATTATAATCTAAATATCTACTAAGTTACCTTATTTATATATACTTAAAAACTAGCGAAAGTATTTATTAACCTAAAAGGTATAACTAAGTACTTAAAATAGCTATAATAGGTATAGAAAGCTATTTTCTACTTATCTCCCCTTTATATCTATATTCTATAGTATATATCTTTAAGATCTAGGGTTATATAGTAATATACGCCTAATAGGCGGTCTAATATCTCTCTAATAAGTAAGAGTAGGTAATAATCTTTTACTATAACTATATTTAGCCTATAATAGTCTATATAAAAGTAGAGAGATCTATCCTTCTTAGGAATAAAAGAGGATAGGTATACTAGCTAGCTATTATATAGCGAATTACTCTTTTAAGAATATCCTCTATATAGG
>JAJTIZ010000393.1:0-13733 GCA_021365335.1 Phaeosphaeriaceae sp. PMI808 | reverse complement strand
CGAGTCTAGCTCGTTATACTACGTTTAGTATTATAAAGTTTATAAATAATCTTAAATCTATAATACCTTATCTATTATACTCCTACTATAACTAAGAGTTTAATAAGCTTCTCTATATTAATAGTATTATATTCTTATCTACTAAGTATAGTTCTAAAAAAGACTTATCTTATTTATACTCTTTTCTTATAAATCTATTTAATATCTTAGCTTCTCTATATTATTTATACTTATCTATAAATAGTATTACTAAATTAAATATATATACCTTCTATTAATTAATATATTATTTATAGTTTTATCTACTATTAATACGCTAGTAAAATATCCTACCTATTATTTATCCTATAGGTATTATTTATATATTACTTTTTATATTTATTCTAAACTATTTATACTTAGATTTTCTTACTAGAAAATATTCTAAGCCTATTTTATCTAAGTAGTATATAAGATATTATTATAAAGTACTATATCTATAATAATAGTAGTAGTTAAGGTTTTATAGTATAACTAATACTATAGAATCCTACTAATTAGTATATTAGATATTAAGTAGCTCTTAAGCTTCTAGAGTAAATAAATTAGGTTATAATCCTTAGTAGAGACTCTAGTCTATCTATTTATTATCTTACTAATCTTTAATTAAGTAGTAGCTATCTACTAGGTTCTAGATTTTTCCTATAAATCTATCTTATACTATTACGTCTTTATACTATAGTTCTAGGGTTTCTAGTAGAGTATAATATTCTAAGGACTCTAGCTTAGTATTATCTATATAGTTATTACTTTTATTATTCTCTAGCTCCTATCTTAGTTAGAGTCTAGGTAATCCTAAACTATAAGTACTCTTCTTCCTAGGTAAGGGTGCGTAGTAGTATTATAGTAATATCCTCTTCTACTATTATAGTATAATCTTTCTTTTCTTATAAACTCTAGGAAGTTAATATTCTATTTCCTTATATTCCTTCTTAAGATAGTTATATTTATATACTTCTTTAATAAGCTTCCTTTTAAGATCTTTATTACTATCTTAGTATTATATTATTCTTTTAGAACTTAATCTACTTAATCTTTAAGTTCTTAGCTAAGTAGTAGATAGCTTTCCTTTATCTAGTATCTATTATACCTATTCCTATTCTTCTTAGTATTATTACCTTACTCTTTAATTATATTAAAAGATTAGTCTATAACCTAGTATCTTTTACCTATTTATCTTCTAGCTTTATTCTTTAATTAGTAGTCCTTTAATAGGTAGCCTAGTTTACTATAGTTATAGTAGGTTCTTATTTCCTTACTATTATCTAGCTTCTTAGGGTAATAATCTAGTATTTATCCTCCTTAGGTTATATTATTAATATATATATTAAGACTAAAATACCTATAATTACTACTAACCTTAGGTACCTTTATAACCTTCTAGTATCTATAGTTTAGTTAGTATTTCTTTTTCTTATTTATACGGGTTAGTATAGTATACTTATCTTTTACTTTAAGGCGAAATTTATATAAGTAGTTATTAACTCTAATTAACTCTTTAACTAGTTTATTAAGTTATTAATTATAGCTCTACTTCTTATAACTCTACCTATATACCTACTTTTAATTCTTATCTAAATATCCTTATTAAGGCCTAGTTATCTACTTAGTCTAAATTAAATAATTCCTAAATTTATTAGTATAGCTAGAAGCTAAATAATTCTATTATAGGCCTTAGATAGCTTATTCTATAATAGCTAGTTCGTTAGTAAGTTAGAATACTTATTATATCTTATCTTTAAACTTAATCTATTATTTAAATATATTATTATAACATTATTATTATTATCTATAAATTTCTTAAGGTATAGTATAACTTATTTCTTAGCTTTTCCTCTTAGATATATTACTATAAGTATTAGTTAATTATTATTAGGTACTTTATCTATTTTAAAGTAGACGTTAACTTAAAGTAGCTATAATTCGAGCTTAGTATAGTCTCTATAATAGAGGTTTAGCTTCGCGACCTTAGAGGTTATAGTATAGGTTAGTCCTACCTACTAGTTATTTAAATCTATTAACGCGTTACTTATTATAGAAGTATTTAAAGTATTAAGAGTCTACTAAGATACTATAGTATTTTAATAGAGTAAGATTAGTTCTTAAAGATAAAGTAAGGTAAGAGGGATTTAGTCTTACTTAATTATAATAGAGCGTAGAAGTAATAACTTAAATTACTATACTATATTAAGTTAAATATAATAAGCCCTAAGGGTTTATTATCTAGATTATATATATACTAGCTAACTACCTTAATCTCTTTAATTCCTTAATCTCTAGAGATTAAAGAGATTAAGAGATTAGTTATACTCTCTTACTCTCTAGATATAAGGAAGAGTAGGAGATTATATTATATAATATAATCTCTTATATTTACTCTTAATAAGAGATTACTATAGGGTAGAGTAGGTATAATTACCTTATAGGATTATTATACTTAGATAGTAAACTATTCTAATAGTATTTAAATAGTCTACTATATAAGTAGAGCTTATATCTAAAGATAAATTAGTAAAGTAAATATAATAATAACTTTATAAAGTAGGGATTACTAACCTTTAAATTTTCGATAATTATTAATAATAGCTTTTAATATAAAGTCTACTTTAGTAGATCTAACTACTAAAATATTATTAATAGTAGTAGAAATAAAGGAAGTTTTAGTAAGTATCTTTATATTCTATTTTACTATAATATATTTTACTACTAAGTAAGTAATATTACTAAGTAAGTATTTTTTACGTAGTATAACTATCTTATATTACTTAGAATTAATTTCTTTACTACTACTATCTAAAAATATATACTATATACTAGCTTCTAATTTAGAAGTAACCTACTTAACCTACCTATAGGTTCGCGTATTATACTTAGCTCTTCTATATATTCTATAGTAATATTAAGTTACTAGTACCCTATCTTAACTACTCTACCTATAAGCCTTCTTTAATTATATAGTAGTTAAAGATAGTCCTATAGCTACCTAATCTACTATCTTACTATACTCTAAAGTACTACCTTTCTAGAGTTACTTCCTCTTATATAACTTCCTCTTAATTATTATATCTAATTACTCTTTAAGCTTAGAGATATAGGTAGACTAGAGTATATTTTAGTATAGTATAAGTTTAGCGCCCTTAATAAGCTATAAGAACCTAGTAGATACTATAACTAGTAATCTTCTAATAGATTTAAGTACTAGCCTTAACTAAAAGCTAAATTTATATATATTACTTAGAGTCTTTAACTACTATAGGTTAGTAGAGAGGAGAGGCTCTAGTAGGGTATATAATTATATATTAAGTTAATCTAAGACTTCTACTATATTAAGAGGAATAAGCCCTAATACCTTAAAGATCTTCTAATAGTTCTCTTCCTAAAATATATTAAAAAATATAAGTTTAAATACTAGTAGGAAGCCTTCCTTATTAATATAGTAGATATATTAGCGCGCTAAGTCCTAGATATATTAAGAGTACTTTAACTTTAATAGTAAGAAATAGACTATATCTAAAGGCTAGAGGATATATAATAAGTAGGTAGATATATAGAGTATAAGGATCTTATATTCTAGGTAATAGTCCTTAAAATTCTAAGATTAATAGCTCTTATAACTATCTAAGATAAATAGCTAATATACTTCTACCTAATATATTCTTATATATATATTAAAGTACTTTAACTATATAAGTCTAAGCTTATTATTTATCTATCTATTCTTAGAGACTAAGAGCTTCTAATTATAAAGGATATTAGCTTTCTTATACTATACTAAGATATAGATACGTCCTTTATAGATAATAAAGAGTAGGATTATATATCCTACTATATAGATACTCTAGATAATAGTTACTTACTTCTAATTACTTAGCTAAATAAGATTAGGCCTTATATACCTTTCTAAGTCTATAATAACTTTTATAGAGCTAATAATACTTATCTAGAAGCTAGTCTTATTAAAGTTATATATATTATTATTATAGATACTATACTTAGCTATTATCTCCTCTATAAGCTTAAACTACGCGCCTATAATCTTAGGATCCTCTTACTTAATCTTTTAGATATTCTTTATATAATTAAATACTATCTTAAGTCTTTCCTTATATACTATAAACCTATCTACCTAGTTCTTATCTACTAGCTATATACTCTACTTAGTTAGTATCTTATCTACTATATTTCTAACCTTAGCCTTTAAGAGCGCGAAATCTTATACGTTAAGATTAAGGATATATTAGATAACTATCTCCTCTTTAGTAAGAGTAAGCTTCTAGCTATTAGGGGGTATAAGTAGTTAATAGATATATCTATAGTTTTAATACTTTAGAATTAAATAGGGTATATTAAATATATTAGTAGTATATTAGAGTCTTTAAAACTAGCTATTATAGAAAGCTTAGAGAGTAAGATTAATTCTACCTTCTTAGTTAGTATATAATATATTTTATTATTAAGGTATCTTAGGTATATAAGAGAGATAGTTATACTAAGTAAAAAATACTTACTTAGTAATATTACTTACTTAGTAGTAAAATATATTATAATAAATTAGTAAAAGTTTTATATTAGAAAAGAATATACTAACTATAAAAGTAAAAGATAAGTAAAGTAAAGTAAAGTAGAATAGAGTAGAGTAAAGTAAGATAAAGTAATATAGAATAATATAAAGTAGAGAGTAAAGTAGAGTAAAGTAGAAGAAAGTAGAAGAAAGTAGAATAAAGTAGAGTAAAGTAAAGTAAAGTAAAGTAATAGTAATACTAATTAATAGTAGTACTAAAGTAAAAGAGTAAGGTTTTCTAAAGAGTAAAAAGAGAAAGAGATTTTAAATTTTATATATTAGAGTTTACTATACTAGATTTACTATATTATAATACTAAGTTATTATAAGTCGAGTAGCTTAGGAATAAGTAGGAGATAGATTATTAATATAAAACTATATAGAGAGAGTACTATATATATATATAGGAAGCTTAAATAGCTTACTTATATAATATATACTCGCGTACTCCTCTATTAAGCTATACTCCTCTATATTAAGTTAACCTTATAGATATTAGGTATACCTAATATCTCTATAACTAAGGTTAAGCTAAGCTTAATTATAATATACCCTCTAGGCGAGCTATATAGCTATAATTTTTAGGGTCTATCTAAACTTACTTAAAACCTTAGTTTCTTATAATTTTACCTATTATAAACTTAGGCCTTAGTACGCGTATATAATATACGCGCATAGAGTAAACTATAAGCTTTCTACTTTACTAAACTTTATAAATTACTATACTATATCCTATAAGTTATTATTTAGTATACGCTCTATATATTTCTATAGGCTCCTTAGCTCTTATCCCTATTCTATAAGCTCTATACTAACTCCTATATAGACTTAATTAGTTACCTCTATATACTTATATATTACTAAAGCGCGCTATAAAGAAGAAGCTACTACTACTAAAGAGAAGAAGAAAAAGAAGAAGAAGAAGAAGTAGTAAGCTTATTATACTACCTCTATCTATACCTCTCCCTATACCTCTCTTACTACCTCCCCTACTACCTTACTTCTACTACTCTCTCTCTCTCCTCTAGAGTATAGTACTCTCTAGGTAGAGTCCTACCTTAGCTATACTAAAAGTACTTTAGTAGGTACCTCTCTTAGAGAGTACTATAACTCTATTAGGAAGAGTCTATACTATATATACTATACCTATAGGTATAAGTATAAGTCTATATAAATAACTTTTTTCCTCTTATAAGTTTTAATTATAGCTCTTAAATAAGCTTTAGTAGCTCTTAAATACGCTTAAGTAGCTCTTAATAGAGCTTTATCTTATCTTTTTATAGTTAGTAGTACTAACTATTAATTTTTAGTAGTCCTCTTACTACTCCTACTACTATAGTACTTATAGCTACTCTTTACTATTTACTAAAGACTAGTACCTCTAAATTAGCCTAGCTAAAGTATAAGAGGGTATAGTAGATACTAAGGTACTCTACTCCTCCTCTACTTCCTCTACTACTACTAGCTTACTCTCTATCTCCTATACTCTCTAGAATATCTTACTCTATTACCTCTAGTACTACCCTTAGTTCCTCTTATACTACTACCTCTACTACCTCTACTATTAAAGCTACTACTACTACTTTTACTACTACTAGGTAGCTAGTTACTACTACTACTACTCTACTACCTAGAAATAAGTAAGCTAAGAAGGCCTTTATATATTATCTATATATAATAGCTCTTTTTAGTAAGCTTATCGCCTTATTTATATAATAGGGCTTTAACTCTAGAGCTTTAGCTCTCTAATTTAAACTCTTCTCTATACTCTATATACTCTACTCTTATAATATCCTAGCTTAAACTTCTCTCTTATATCTTTTAAGTTTAGTTAAACTTTAAACCTCTTAAACTACTACTTTAGTAAGTACTTTATTAATCTATTAGCTAGTATCTTATTTATTAGTATATATAAGACTTAAAAAAAGCCTTTAGTATACTCTTAGTATAGCTATATATTCTATATATTAATATAGTATAAATATATTATTATACGCTTATTTTAACCTACTATAAGTTAAATTATTTACTAGTTATTATAGAATATATTCTAGGTAGCTCCTAAATTAAGAGTAAGCTCCTTAAATAGTCTTTTAAGATTAATTACTTCTTTATTTATATATTTAAGAGTAAGAAGCTTAGCTTCTATTATTAAAGTAGTTACTATTACTTAATAAGTAGCTCTCTATATAATTACTCCTCTAAAGAGAGTTATAATATAGTCTTAAGATAAGTAGTATATTACTAGATTATCTATAAATAAGGCGTCTCTATAGATAAGAAGCTCTACTCTATTATATTAGCTATACTAAATTATATAGTAGTAAATTTAGTATAGATATATTATAACCTAGTTTATAGCTTTAAGATACTCTTTACTTAGGTTTATAAGATAATAAGAGAGCTTTAAGGTAGTAAAAGCTATATTAGGGCGTACTATAATTATAGTATAGAGTATTAAGCTAATATACTCTTAGTACTCTTTTATCTTATACTTTAAAGCCTCTCCTTAGCTTCTCTAAAGCTCCTCTTAAGGTAGTAGAGTAGCTAGGAATAGTACTAAGCTTACTAGATTAAATTTCTTTATAATCTTATTAATATACTTATTATATATAAGTATAATAGTTCTCTTTAAGTAATCTCTTATTACTTATACTCTAGGAACTAGATTACTAGACCTTTATCTTTAATATTATAAGCTCTCTTAATTACCTTAATAATCCTTTAAGTATCTAAGTAATAGTTCTTATAGTTTATTACTAGTATATTATTAACGTAGAAGAGTAGGAGAATCTTACGCTCCTTATTAAAGAAGAGGTAAGGCTTCTCTTTTAATACTAAGAGCCCTACCTTCTTAAGTATTTAAGAGAGCTCCTTATACTAGAGTAGAGGTAAGTCTTTAAGTCTATATAGAGCTTAGTTAAGCTTAATATACTTTCTAGTTACTTTAAATCTATCTAGTAGTTTATAGATTACTACTAGCTAGTACTCTCTATAAGTATAGAGGAAAGCTCTAATAATATTATACTAAGTTATCTTAAGATTAAACTATACTATAATTACTATTACTATATAAAAAGAGTAAGCTATAAGTATAGTAGTATAGGTTAACTATATTAAATTAATTACCTATAAGTCTCCTCTTACTATAATCTAAACTTTATACTTTAGAAAGTAATTATCTTAATTAAGCTTATAGGTAAATACCTACTTAAGTAGTAGTAGGTAATTACTAATTTATAAGTACTTTATCTCTTCCTAAGTTCCTATAAGAGTAGTATATTAATCTCTTTCTATATAGCTTACTTAAAGAGCTACCTATATTAGTATATATAGAAATCCTTCTAAGTTTATAGTTCTTTTAGGAGCTTATCTCTATATATTTAAGCTTATAGTAGTTTAGTATAGAGTACTAAGTATATAGCTATAGCGATTATAGTATATACTACTATAAGCTCTTTATTTAAATCTTAAGCTATAAAGGCTCTTAGGAGTAGCTTATTAAGAATACTACTCTACTTTTCCTACTTAGGTTTATATAATAATAAGTATATACCTAAGCCCTTAGTTCTATTTTCTAGGTCCTTATTTTAGAGTCTCCTACTTATATATATTAGTACTACTATTTATATATATAGCTTCTTAGAGCTCTCTCTCCTACTTTATCTAGAGTAGCCTTAGAAGGTATAGCTACTTAGTAAGTAGTAGTTTAATAAGTTTTATACTTATCTATTAGCTACTCTAGGTCTACTTTACTAATAGAGTATACTTTTTAGGACTCTTAAATACTCTACTATATTAATTAATTTAATCTAGACTAATATCCTACTATTAATATACTTTAGGCTTAGATATTTACTCTAGAGTTTAAAGGCCTATATACTTAGATTACTCTATATTAATTCTTATAGCTTACTAGCTAAGCTTACTACCTACGTAGGGTCTACTTCTTATTCTACTAAAGTAGCTAGCTAGCTTACTATACTCTTAGCTTTATATAGAGTATTATCTCTAGATCTTATACTAAGTACTCTTCTTACTCCTAGCTTTTAATACCTATACTACTTCTTAGAGCTAGTTAAATATATCTTTATAGACCTCTCCTATAGTATATAGCTTATTTTTATATAACTTATTAATAAGCTTATAAATCTCTAGTTCTAAGAGCTTTAAGATTAAGCTTCTACTCCTTCTTTATAGAAGAGCGTCTTATTAAATATTATATTATAAGTTATAATTACCTAATCTAGCTTTAGGACCTATATCCTATATATATTAGATACTCTATATCCTACTAGATATCTAATATAGCCCTAAGGCTTACTTTAAAGCCCCTATAATTACGCCTAGCTACTCTATCCTTATTTAAGGGATATACTTAGTAGCTATATATATATATACTACTCTAATCTAGGTATAGATCTATAATAGTAGCTCTTATCTCTATTAGTTAATACTATCTAAAGTAACCTCTAAACTATCTATTAAGTACTATATTTAGTACTTTAAGCTAATAAGTATAGCTTAGACTTATATTAATAAGCTATATTACTATATCTACTATCTCTAGCTAAGCTTCTTAGGTAGGTTTACTCCTATCCTTATCTTAATTAATTTTATAACTACCTCTTAACTAGCTCTCTTAGGGCCTCTATTTAGCTTATAAGTATATATTAGGAGCTCTAAACTTATATCCCTTTATCCTAAGCCTAATATTAAAAGCTTAAGGTATCTCTATATAGTAGTATTACTATATTATTATCTTATATAATTATATATATATAGAGCTTATAGTATACTCTTACCTATACTTTAAAGTTCTTAAATACTCTTAGAATCTCTTAGAGCGTCTTACTATATAGTATATAGGTATAGAGCTTATACTATAATTATACTTAAGTAGTAGAAACTAGAGCTTACCTAACCTTCTATTTAGTATATTAAAGAGATCTAGGCTATATACTAGTATAGGCGTAGAGCTTATTCTTTTAGCCTTCTAGAGATAACTTATTTAGTATAAGTTATAGAGTAGTACTTATAGTTTATCTAAGCTATACTATTAATATATATATTCCTAGTATTCTTAACTAATACTCTAAGAGCTACTAGTCCTAAATATCCTACTCTTAAGTACTAGAGCTCCTTAGAGTTAATCTTAGCTTAGTAGTCTATAAGAGAGCTTTTATTTACTCTAATTTATACTTATAATACTTAAGTAGAAAGGAAGTAGCTTATATTTAATAAAAGTAAGTTATACTTATATACTATTATAGCTAATACTAGCTACTCTCTAGTATACCTATCTTAGTATTATATTATAGCCTAGATACTATACTCTAGCTTCTCTAAGTTAAGCTTCTAAGACTATATTAATATAAAAACCCTCTACTACTACTACTTTAGTAAGCTCTAAATCTCTATATACTCTCTATAAACTTATTAAGTATATTCTTAAGTACTCTTATACTCTTTCCTAGTATTAGGAAGGACTAAGTTCCTACTTATATATAGTCTACTCTAGTTTCTTTATAAAGGAGCTAGGTTTAAGAAGTATTATTATATTAACTAGGTATATAGTACCTCTATTATTAAATATAGTACTCTTAATAGTAAGTAAGTATTAAAATCTATAGTATTAAAAGCTCCTTATAAAGGATTATAAATATCTAAGGTCTATTAGAGCTACTATAAGCTTACTAGGAATATAGGAGCTTTTAGAGTAGTAGTTAAGCTAACTTTAATAAGCTCTTAAAGTTCTACTATACTATTAGTACTACTTTAAGAGTAGTATAGTATAGCTTATCTAAGCGCGTAAGTATTTTCTCTTACTCTACCTTACTAAGTAAGTAGGGTTTTCTAGTAAGGGTACTCTCTAGTTTTATATAGATATTTAGTAGCTAGTAGTATTTTCTTCTATATAGGTAAGGCCTCTTATTAGAGCTTAGTATAGAGGAGCTTCTAAAAGTAGGAAGACTCCTAATCTATTATTAGCTATATAGAGCCTATACTCCTATAATAGTCCTAAGTATATTATACTAAGCTACTCTAGGTAAGGTCTTATTACCTAGTATAGATTTCTAGACTATTAACTAGCTTATTATCTAAGCCTACTCTAGAGCTAGCTTAGAGTAAGAGCCTCTAGGAAATTATAAGCTATAAGCTCCTAATATATTATTTAGTAAGTATACTATAGCTCTTTAGTATAAGTAGTTCTACTTATTATACTAGAGCTTAGGACTTTAGCGCCCCTACTTTACTTTCTATAGGTAAGCTTAGTACTAAGCTTATAAGAGATTTTATATACTAGTATTAGATAGTATAAGTAGAGCTTTTAGAGTTTAGATAAGTCCCTAGAGTATAGTAGACTTACTCGTAAGTAGTATTATCTTTACTATTAATAGATAGCCTAAATTAACTATCGATTAACCTACGCTTAGAGCTCTTAATCTACTATTTTAGATACCTAGCTCTCTCTTACTATCTAGTATTTATTAAGTATAAGCTTATAGTTAGCTATCTCGTCTAGTTTATTAAGAGCTTATAAGGGTATAGGGTGTATAGGTTCGGCTGCGTAGATATTAGGAGCTATATCTACTTCTAGGTTAACGAGCTCCTAAATCCCTAGTTTAAGCGCGTTGTATTTAAATTAAGTATACTATACTAGCTATTATAAGCGCTCCTTAAGCTAGTAGTACCCTTATTAAGTAGAGTAATTTACTAGATACTATAGTAAGTATATAAACGTTTAGATTAGAGTATACTAAGCTACTAGCTCGAGCTATAGTATATAGGATAGAACTATTATATATTCTTTAGCGCTAGCTTATAACTATTATAAGTTAAGTAGCTTAGGAATAAGTAGGAGATAGATTATTAATTTAAAGCTATATAGAGAGAGTACTATATATATATAAGGGAAGCTCGAATAGCTCGCTTATATAATACGTACTCGCGTACTCCTCTATTAAGCTATACTCCTCTATATTAAGTTAGCTACTCGTATAATAGTTATAAGCCTAGCGCTAAAGAATATATAATAGTTCTATCCTATATACTATAGCTTAAGCTAGTAGCTTAGTATACTCTAATCTAAACGTTTACACGCTTACTATAGTATCTAGAAATTACTCTACTTAATAAGGGTACTACCTAGCTTAAGGAGCGCTTATAATAGCTAGTATAGTATACTTAATTTAAATACAACGCGCTAAACTAGGGATTTAGGAGCTCGTTAACCTAGAAGTAGATATAGCTCCTAATATCTACGCAGCCGAACCTATACCCTATACCCTTATAAGCTCTCGATAAACTAGACGAGATAGCTAACTATAAGCTTATACTTAATAAATACTAGGTAGTAAGAGAGAGCTAGGTATCTAAAATAGCGAGATTAAGAGCTCTAAGCGTATAGGTTAACGTAATAGTTAATCTAGGCTATCTATTAATAGTAAAGATAATACTACTTATTAGCGAGTCTACTATACTCTAGGACTTATCTAAACCTAAAAGCTCTACTTATACTATCTAATACTAGTATATAAAATCTCTTATAAGCTTAGTACTAAGCTTACCTATAGAAAGTAAAGTAGGGGCTAAAGTCCTAAGCTCTAGTATAATAAGTAGAACTACTTATACTAAAGAGCTATAGTATACTTACTAAATAATATATTAGGCGAGCTTATAGCTTATAATTTCCTAGAGCTCTTACTCCTAAGCTAGCTCTAGAGTAGGCTTAGATAATAAGCTAGTTAATAGTCTAGAAATCTATACTAGCGATAAGATACTTATACTAGGGTAGCTTAGTATATAATATACTTAGGACTATTATAGGAGTATAGGCTCTATATAGCTAATAATAGATTAGGAGTCTTCGCTACTTTTAGAAGCTCCTCTATACTAAGCTCTAATAAGAGGCCTTACCTATATAGAAGAAAATACTACTAGCTACTAAATACCTATATAAAACTAGAGAGCGCCTTACTAGAAAACCCTACTTACTTAGTAAGGTAGAGTAAGAGAAAAATACTATACGCTTAGATAAGCTATACTATACTACTCTTAAAGTAGCGCTAATAGTATAGTAGAACTCTTAAGAGCTTATTAAAGTTAGCTTAACTACTACTCTAAAAGCTCCTATATTCCCTAGTAAGCTTATAGTAGCTCTAATAGACCTTAGATATTTATAATCCCTCTATAAGGAGCTTTTAATACTATAGATTTTAATACTTACCTACTATTAAGAGTACTATATTTAATAATAGAGGTACTATATACCTAGTTAATATAAAATACTCTTAAACCTAGCTCCTTTATAAAGGAAACTAGAGTAGACTATATAAGTAGGAACTTAGTCCTTCCTAATACTAGGAAAGAGTATAAGAGTACTTAAGAATATACTTAATAGAGTTTATAGAGAGTATATAGAGGATTTAGAGCTTACTAAAGTAGTAGTAGTAGAGGGTTTTTATATTAATATAGTCTTAGAAGCTAACTTAGAGGCTAAGTATAGTACCTAGGCTATAATATAATACTAAAGGATAGGTATGCTAGAGAGTAGTATAGTATTAGCTATAATAGTATAAGTATAACCTTACTTTTATTAAATATAAGCTACTTCCTTTCTACTTAAGCTTATAAGCGTAAATTAGAGTAAATAAAAGCTCTCTTATAGACTACTAAGCTAAGATTAGACTCTAAGGAGCTCTAGTACTTAAGAGTAGGATATTTAGGACTAGTAGCTCTTAGAGTATAGTTAAGAATACTAGGAAACGTACGTATTAATAGTATAGCTTAGATAAACTATAAGTACTACTCTATAACTTATACTAAATAAGTTATCTCTAGAAGGCTAAAAGAAAGCTCCGCGCCTATACTAGTATATAGCCTAGGATCTCTTAATATACTAAATAGAAGGTTAGCGAGCTCTAGTTTCTACTACTTAATACGATTATAGTAGTAAGCTCTATACCTACGCACTATATAGTAAGACGCTCTAAGAGATTCTAAGAGTATTTAAGAACTTTAAAGTATAGGTAAGAGTATACTATAAGCTCTATATATATATAATTATATAAGATAATAATATAGTAATACTACTATATAGAGGTACCTTAAGCTTTTAATATTAGGCTTA
>JAJTIZ010000392.1:0-13740 GCA_021365335.1 Phaeosphaeriaceae sp. PMI808 | reverse complement strand
AACCTAATCTAACCTAACCTAAATTTACTAGGTTAATACTAGCTTTAGGTTAGGTTAGGTTAGAGTTATATAGGCTCTAGGTATAGGTATAGTATTAGATTTAAGATAGATTTTTAATAGGTATATAGTATAGGAATAAAGTATATAATAATTAACTATTATAATAGAGTTATTAATTAATAGAAGTAATTAATTAATCTCTACTAATTCTATCTACTATACTTTCTACTAGTTTATATATCTATCTCTACTAAGCTTATTAAGGTCTTTTAGTTTAGAGAGAGGAGATCTATTATCTCTTATTAAGTAGTTAAGCTAGCTTAATATAGTTATTTAATAGTACTATTTCTACGTAACTTATCTATAATACTATAAGCTATTAGATATTAGCTATACTAGTTATATTAGCCTTATTAGCTATACTAGCTATATTAGCTATACTAGCTATACTAGCTATACTAGCTATACTAGCTATACTAGCTATACTAGCTATAATCTTAGATATAGTCTTAGATAGTCTTATAATAACGCTTTCTTCTAGTAGTAGATAACTAAATTTAACTTTAAATTACCTATAAATCTAATATACTCCTTTAGCTTAGTAAGCCTTTAGTAAGCTAGAACTTATTAAGTAAGTATAAGGTTATTTAAGTAAGCTTAGATTTTATTAAGAGGTACTTTATATATAATCTAGTATTCCTATACTTCTACTAGTCTAAGTTAGGTTAAGAAACTCTTCTACTATTTTCTAAAAGTATCTTAGTAAATCTATTAGTTATTATCTCTATTAATAGAGTATATACTACTTTAATTCAACTAGCTAATACCTCTTACCTTAGCTAGTAGTTATAAATATTAACGTATCTTAGTTTAGTTTAGAGTTTAGCTAATTCTTTAGTAATAAGCTAGATTATTTAAGTATTATATACTAGATAGTAATATAGCTTATTAGTAGTTTAACCTTTAGCTTATCTAGTAATTATAATATAAAGATAGCTTCTTTAGCTACTTAAGATAGAGCTAGTAATTTAGCTTTAGTTATTAATATAGTAATAGTATCTTATTTATTAGCTCTCTATATAATAAGACTATTAAATAGTTTAATTATATATTCTTAGAAGCTCTTCTATTAGGGTATTATTAGTAAAAGAGGTATTACTAGCTACTTAAAGTAAGTTACCTCCTTTAGTTAAAGTACTCTCTATCTCGTACTTAATAGGTATATAAGTACTATTATAGTTAGGTATACTTAATACTCTTCTAGGGCTTAAGGGCCTATTAGTCTATAATTATAAGGTCTAGATTAGGAATTCCTAGTTTATAGTATTATTTCTTCCTAGGTTAAATAAATATACCTTAATGTATTTAACGCTCTTCTAAGCTCTAAGGGCCTATTTACCTATAACTAGAGGATTTATTAGCTAAATAAGCTCTCTACTTTACTTACCTATATAATATAGTATAGCTTCGCGAACTAGAGATCTATTATCTAATAGTATATTAGATTATAGTTATAGAGTATAGTAATTTATTAGTCTTAAGTATTAGGGTCGATTACCTACCTAAGTAACTATCTATCTCCTTTACCCTTTTTCTTATAAGCTCTTAGTATTAGTTCTCTCTTATAACTATTTATCCTCTTTTTACGTAGGCCGAATATTATAGTACTCTACTATATACCTTCTCCCCTCTTAAGAGCTTTATCCCCTTAAGCTTTAGTAAAATCCTCTTAATACTTTAAAAGCTTAAGTAGTAACTTACTACTAGTATTAATACTAAGAAAAGAGTTAATATACCTCTTAATATTATTTCCTTCTACTCTACTAAACCCTTAGTACTTCTTTCCTTATATCTAAGGTTTCTTAGTAGTAACTAGTTAGAGTATAGATAGTAGGTCTTATTTTTAAAGGTAGTAGTTAATTAGAGGCTTACTTAGTAGTTTCTAATCTAGAGTCTAAGGGTTTATACGTACTCTCTATAATATAGTATCTACTCTCTCCTTTAATTATCTATTCTTTTCCTTCTTTATATTTTTAATTTTTAAAGTATACTATTACTACCCTTATAGTAGTAATTCCTTAATTAGAGGTATATTAGTATAGCTAAATAAGTATAGAGTAGGCTTATACTTCTAAGTTATTAGAAAGAGATCCTTCTTAATATTTAAGCGCGTTATAATTTAGTATCTAAGGGTTTATTTATATATACTTTTTAAGTTTTTTTCTCTTTTAATAATATAAATAGTAGGGTCTATAAGTTTTTCTCTTTTATTAGCTTCTTATAGGTATTTTCTAAATAACTATTATACTTCTTTACCTAGATTCTTCTCTTACTTAAGCTCTTTAGTTTCTCTTATTTTTACTTACTACCTTTCTATTAGTATTTTCTATAGCCTTTTATAGAAGCTACTATTAGCTAGTTATACGTTTTAGCTCTTAGTTATCTCTTACCTAAGCTCTTAATAGTAAGTAGCGTATTAAGCTCTTAGTCTATTTATATTTATTATATAGGTAAGGCTTAAGAGTCTTTTTAGGCTCTTATAGGCCTATTTAATCCTTAGTTTTTCGCGCTATAGCCTACTTCTCTTTTTCTTTAAGTTCTTCTAACTTTATCTTTATACTATACTTTCTAGCCTTTATTTTAATTTTCCTACTTTAGCTTCTACTTCTACCTTACTCTTAGCCTCTATCTTACTCTTAGCCTCTACTTTAGTTTTAGCCTTACTATTATTATAATAGCTACTATTAATTACTAGCCTAGTTCTTATATAGCTAGTAGAATTAGCTAATAAGGTTATAATAGTAATAATCCTTTAAAGCCGCCTTAGAACCTAAGAGGATTATCTTCTAGGTATTATTAGGTTAAGAGTAGTCTCTCCTACTTAATTTCTATAATATACTACCTTTAGTAGAGTAGTAAGTTCTTAGTTATCTTACTTATAAGCCTTTAGATATTAACTAATAGCTAGAATTCTTAGTTATCTTATATTTCTTTAATTAGCTAGTTACTTATAAGCTACTCTATAACTTATTAGATAGAATCCTTAAGTTCTTTAATAAGAGGGATCTAAATTAACTACTAGCCTTTATTTATAAATTTACTCTTACTTATCTTAATAAGTAGTAGTAGTAGTATTATAGTATTATATACTCGACACTCTTCTAGAGCCTAAGGGCCTATTAGCCTATAATCGCGAGATCTAGATTAGGAACTCCTAGTTTATAGTATTATTTCTTCCTATACTATATAAATACGCCTTAATATATTTAACGCTCTTCTAAGCTCTAAGGGTCTATTAGCCTATAATTAGAGAGTTTATTAGCTAAGTACGCTCTCTAGTTCACTTACCTATATAATATAGTATAGCTCCGCGAACTAGAGATCTACTATCTAATAACTTATTAGATAGTAGTTATAGAGTATAGTAATTTATTAGTCTTTAGTATCGAGGTTAATTACCTACCTACGTAACTATCTACCTCCTCTACCCTTTTACTTATAAGCTCTTAGTACTCGGTTCTCTCTTATAACTATTCGTCCCCTTTTTACGCGGGTCGAATATTATAGTACTCTACTATAGTAGTATTACTAGTAGAGTAGCCTCTATAATATTTACTCTCTTAACTTAGATTACTATTTTACTATAGTAGAGAGGACTTAGTTCCTATTTTACTAGCTTTACTACTAAGCTTACTCTTTTAAGGATAAAGCTATACTAGCCTAGGATACTAAGGCTACTTAAGCTATATACTCTTAGAATTTATTCTAATTATAGATCTTTAGTAGATATAAGCCTATTATAAAGTTATAGTTTATATAGGCTAGTAGGCCTAAAAAACTATAAGCCTTATAGAGCTTTATTACTAGGCTTACTATTACTAGGCTCTAATAGAGTTATAGCTTAAAGTTCTAAGAATAAGGAGAACTATAGCTACTCCTTATATATTTATAAAGTATTAGCTATTTAGTTTTTTATAATAAAAATACTTACCTATCTTAATAGGTCTTATATTTATTATTATATTAGGTTATATCTATAGACTTTATAAATTATTTCTTAATATTCTTCTCTTTATTTAGATAGCCCTTAGAGCTTCTTTTTACTAATATTTTCTATTTTCTTAGTAGTAAAGTAAGAGTACGCCCTTTTAAGGGTTAATAGGTTTACTAAGGCTATTATTAAGTTACTAAGCTCTTTAAATAGGAGAGAGCCTACTCTAATACTATTACTTAGTACCTACTTAATCTTCTAGCTAACCTATTATAGCTAGCCTTACTTATAATAATATTATAGCTAATATTTAGTATCTAGTTTACTATAATATCTTTCCTACTTACTAAGAGCCTATAGATATCCTTCTATAATATCTAGTAAGTTAGTACACCTAAATAGGTTTAGAGCTTATCTAATAATATAGAGTAAGAATAATAGTAGTAATAGTAATAATCTACCTATTAATTATCTTAGAGCCTTACTAATAATATTTTCTACTAAGTTACTATAGTAGGTATCTCTAAGGCTATATTATCTCTAAGAGTAAGTTTAATAATTTCTTACCTATAGTTTTTTCTTAGCTAGATAATTAGTATATTTATTAGGCTCTAGGCTTACCTTTATCTTAGTCTTCTAATAATAATAGTTTTAGAATTTTTAGTATAATTCTCTAAGTCTATCTCCTTCTAAGCTAAGTTATATTAGTTCTACTAGAGTAGTATAAGTTATACTTAAGTTTAAGATCCTTATAGTCTTCTCTAGTAAAATACTAGAACTTAGCCTATAGTTTAGCTTTTAAGCTCTAAGAGTACCTCTATAAGTTCTAGCTCTTAGTCCTTCTTCTCCTCTCCTATACTACTCTACTAGTAGTTCTCTATATATTTTACTCTTCTTAATCTCTTCTCTTACTCTCTTCTTAGGGTTTACCTTCTACTATCTATAGTATACCTACTACCTCCTACTCTCTCTTAACTCCTTAGTTCCTATAGAGTATACCTTCTCGCCTCTCTTACTCTTTAGACTTAAAGTCTAATATAGGCTATCTAATCTAGTAAGAGTTTAGGAAGTATTATAGGTATATTTCTAGTTTCTAGTATCCTACTCTTACTACCTTCCTACTAATTCTTCTCTATATATCTAGAGCTTATCCTCTACTTAAATATCTCTATACTAGTTTATAATTATTTTAGCTATTTAGGCCTAGGTTCCTCTACTTTTCTACTCTTCTCCTTAGTCTCCTATTCCTACCTCTTCTCTACCTACTCCTTTTTTTCTAGTTTACTACCTTATATTTAGTAGCCTTTAAATTAGATATTTTTAGTAGTAGTTAGAGACCTAGTACCTATTACTATTAGCTACCTAGGTTTTATCCTAATATAGACTAGCTATCTACTAACTTACCTCCTTATAATAATAATAATAATAATTAGTAAAGGTAATAGTATCTTTTTATTAGGATTTACTAGTATCTAAAGGTTCTTTAGTAGGGTTTCTAGAAGTAAAACTTTTATTTTCTTACTAGTATTACTCTTAGGTAATTATAAAAGTTATTTCTAGTTTTTCTTTTCTATTACTAACTCTCTCTTTTATTTATAACTTCTACCTAGTATAACTCCTCCCCTCTTTAAAGTTTAGCTATCTCTTAGCTAAGATCCTTCCCCTTTATCTAACTCTCTATTTTAAAGAACTTAAAGTCTACTAGATTAAACTCTACCCTCTAAGCTAAGATTTATACTACTTATAGCTAGTAGGTTATTATTAGGTTTAGTAAGTCTTACCTATATTTTTCTTATATATATTAACTTTAGTACCTAAAAATTAGTTTAGCTAGTAATAGTTCTTTAGATAGTCTTTTAGATAGCTCTACGTTTTTCTATAAGCTTCCTACTTCCTTATTCCTTATTTCTATATCCTTTAGTTTAAGTATTAATTTATCTAGAATATCTAATAGTTCCTATTAGCTTCTTTAGTAAAACTCTACTATCCTAGTACCTAGAGTATAACTTCTAAATATTATACTATCTAAGTCTATAAGCTAGTACTAACCTAATAAGTATACTTATATTACTTAATATAGGCCTTTCTATCTTAATTATAGCTTCTATTATCTTAACTTATTCTAGTTACTAAATAAGTCTTATATAAGTACTAATATTCTCTTAGGTATACCTATAGCGTATAATATCTTCTTAGTATTAAACTATTCTTTACCTTCTTCCTTTAGCCTAATTATCCTATTAATAGCTTCTTAAAGCTAGTTATCTTATTTATTAAACTACTACGCTTAAAGGGCTATTAGTATAGGAGTATCTCTAACTTCTAACTATAGTAATATTTACTATAACCTAATCGGCCTATAGTAGTATTAGCTCCTATATTAGGAGTATATCGCGAGTATCCTTATACTTATTACTATTATATTTATTACTATAGTACGCTAGGTTAATATCTTATTTATTTCTACTATTATATCCTTCTATTAGTATAGGTTACTACTAGTTAATAAAATAGCTTATTTTACTATTATTAGTATAGGTATTAGTATAGTTATTAGCGTTTTAGGAATACTCTTTAGAAATAATAAAACTACCTTATAGGTATTAGCGCTACTATAGTAGTCCTCTACTACGTTACTAAGGTATATTTCTATTTTAGTACTAGAGGTATTAATTTTACTACTATATATATTATCCCTACTATTATTAGTTACGCTATAAAATATACTATCCTTAGGTATTTTATTACCTAATTCCCCTATCTAGCTACGTAGAAATATAACTCTATACTAGAATATTTAAGTATTCTTACTATTAGTTATTAGGTCTTATATTTAGCTATAACTAGAAATTTAATATATTATAAGAGCGGTATAGTAGTTAATATATATTAGTTAGTATACTACTAGCTTAATAGCTAGTAGATTACTAACTAGAATATTAACGCTATCCCTATCCTTATCTAGTATAGGGTTAGTACTAACCTTTAGGTACCTACTCCTTTAGTACCTTAGCTTAGGCTTTAAGTAGTTAGATAAACTTATTATATTATATTATAGGGTTATTAGTTAGATTAGCTATTACGAGCTTAATATTCGTATCTAGCTTACTATAGATATAATCTATCTAGAATCTCTTATTATAGGTAGAGTCTATATAGCCCTATTCCTATAGATTTCGCGCTACTATTACTATAAATAATATAATTAACTTACCTATAACTAAGTCTTATATAGTAAACTTTATTACTACAAGCTCTTATCCTACTTCTAACTTAGGCCTTATAAACTTATCTATAAGTAGCTTAGTCTAGTTCTCTAATCCTTTACCTACTATTATAAATTATTTACTACTTTTTAGAAGCTAGTATTAGTACTATACTAATATATCTATCTCTAGGTATTTCTAGAGATATACGCGAACGATATAGTCTAGTAGAATTATAGTCGCTACTTTTACTACTTCTAAGAAACTATAGATATACTTATATATTATCTTACCGAAATATATATAAACTCTATTATCGTCGACTATTCTTACGTTTAGGTTAAAGAAACTAATATCCTTTATATTAAAGCGAAAGTCTCTACCTCCTATTATTTTAGCTCGTTTATATTTAGCCTTAATTTCTATAGTAATTAGTACTATAGATTTATATCTATCTCTATAGTCTTATAATACTATATTTTTAATATATAATTAAGCTAGGAGTAGTTACGCTATTATAAAAGGAGTTAGCGTAGTATAAGCTAGAGGGATAGTATAGTATTATACTAGAGTAATACTTAGTTATAACTATAGTTATTAAAAGGTTAACTACTAAAAGGCTAGCTACTAGAATACTAGTTATTAAAATACTAGCTAGTAGGACGCTAGCTACTAAGGTACTAGCTACTAGTATATTAGCTACTAAGGCGCTAGCTACGAAAGTTTTAGTAGCTACTAGTATATTAGCTACTAAGGCGCTAGCTACTAAAGTATTAGTAGCTACTAAAATATTTACTACTAATATAGCTATATTAGTATTTAGTTACTATATATTATTAGCTATATTAATTATAGGTAAGCTAGTAGGTATATTACTAGTTATTAGAGTATTTAGTAAAGTAGCTTATTTTTATAAGGTACTATTAGTTGTACTAGTAGTTAATATCTTTATATATTACTACTAGTATACTTTTTATATCTCTACTATTAGCTTATTATAGTATATATAGGTAGATAATAGCTTTAGTATAGGAAAGTTACTTTCTTAGTTAGAGCTAGAAGAGGGCCTAGCTATACTAGTAGTATTAATAGTTAGGTATAGTACTACTTATTTTACTACTACTATTACTACTATACTAGTTAAAGGGGTAACTATAGAGAGAACCTTATATATATACTTAGTAGAGTTATCTCTTATAAAGGTACTAAGTAAGTCTACTAAGAGTATTAAAGTTAAAGTACTAAGTAAGATTATAGAGGTTATTAGGACTACTAAGGTAGCTAGAATAGTTAGGGTTAGTAAGACTAAGACTACTCCTACTAGAATAGTTAGAGTTAGTAAGATTAAGACTACTCCTATAGGTAATATAGAACTATCTAACTACTATTCTTACTCTATATACTATACCTAGTATATACTAGTAGGATCTATATAGACTATACTAGTACCTATATTTATAGTAGTAGGATAGTTACTTATAGGTACGCTATAGGAGTAGCGACTAGTACTATAGTAAGTAGTACTACCTATAATACTAGTTATAGAGTAGTTAGGTCTTATTTTATAGCCTAAAGAATAGTAAGTAGGATTTCGTTTATTCTTACTATACTTTCTCTAATATCTCTACTATAGTAGTTTTATATATCTAGGGTAGCCTATATAATTTTAAACTTTCCTTAAAACTTATCTATTTATAGTCTACTAGTATCTAAGTATATAGTTATTCTTTCTACTATTACTAAGCTTTCTAGTACTATATATATTCTTTCTTTAGGGCCTTAGATTAGGTATTTACCTACTACTCCTATTAGATATCTTACTATATTAATATTAGCGTTATATTACTATACTATATAGATAGGTAGTTAGTATTAAATCCTTTATACTAAGCTTAGTCCTCGTCCTCTTGATTTTAAAAACTTTATACTAAGTAATACTAGGTCTAAGGCTATTACTATTACTATATTATTCTTACTTAGAATTAAGAAAACTTTAGAGAGCTTAGTATATCTAAATAATAGTCGTCCTTATAATATCTAACCTTATATTATCTAACCTTATACTATCTATAGTAGTAATACTAAGGAGAGATAGTAACTATAAAGTACTTCTTCTCCTAATACTTTTATATTACTATATACTATATATAGTATATTATCTATAGTACTATTATAGGCTTATCTTTTATATACTTATTTTAAGTTCTATTATATTAAGAGGTTTTAAGATTAGTTAGAGGTAGTAGGTAGTAATAAGTCTTTATAATATAGGGCTTTTAAAGGGGCTTTTAGAGGTCGCTCTAATACTAGGACTAGAGACTCTAGGACTAAGGGCGCTAGAACTAGAGTAGGTTAGTACTCTAGAACCTTAACTAATAGTACTATACGTTCTAGGTTAATATTATTAGTAGCTTATATTAAGGCTACTTTTAGCGCTATCCCTAGTTTACTTAGCGCTAGTTTAATTAAGAAATACTAAAGTAATTCTATAGTATTCTAAAGGCTTTATTAGTATAACTTACTAACTATTATTAACTCTCTACTTTATATCTACCTCTATAGGCTTTATAGACGTATAGTTAGACCTTATTTTAGTTTAGATATTATAGATAGTACTAGTAAACTTAGGTAGTTTCCTTATAGTAAACTATCTAACTTATATCTATATAACTAGTATATTATTAATAGTAGTAGGTCTACTTTAAAAGTAGCAACTACTTATTTTACTACTACTTTTACTATTACTTTATCTACTATAAATAACTAGTAGTATAGATAACCTAGTTCTAGTAATACTTTATTACTTAGGTATCTTTTCTATACTAACTCTTCTACTAATAGTAGATTATAAAGCTTAACTACTACTCTAATAATAGTAGTTATTTCTAATATTAAAAATTAGTAATACTTAATCTAATCTCCTAAAAATAATATAAGCTACTATACTATAACTTAAGTTAGTATAGAGATCTTTAGAAGGTTATACTAATATCCTAAAAGGGGTATAGATAGTATCTAATTTATTTAGTTCTATACTAGCTTAGCTACTTATAGTATCTAGGGCCCTTAATTTATTAGTAGGGTTATCCTTCTCTTTAGTAAAGTATTAGAGTTATACTAAATATTCCTTAGTTAGCGTAGTTAGTAATATAATATCAAGTTATAGTATAGTACTATATTTAAAAGAAATAGTCGTTAATTAGCTAGTTAATATAGCTTACTAGTAATAGCGTAATAATATTTTATTATTATAGTTACTATATATAATATAGTTATAGCTACTATATAAGTTATTATAGTAGTAGCGTAGTAGTTAGTAATAACGTCTTATTATTATAGTTACCTAGTCTATATTCCTAGGTAAATAAAGTATTAAGAATCTAAAGTAAAGTAATTAAAAATAAGTAATCTATAGTATTTTTAGTATTATAGCCCTAAGCTAAAATATAATATATTCTTTTACGCTAAATAGTATTCCCTTAGTAGGTATTAATATATACTATTAGTATACTTTAGCTTATTACGCTATCTATAGTACGCGAGGCTAGGTAGTAGTAGTATACTCTTTAGATTTAATAACCCTTAGATTATTAGAGCTAAGCTACTAACTATTAGGGGGTAAGATAGTATATATAGTATAAGTAGTATAGTTATATATTAATATATAGTCTACCGAGTATAAACTATAGAGGGTCCCTATTATATAGGAGGGAGCTATACTAAGTACTCTAGAGCTTAGCGCGTAGAACGCCCTCTTATACTAGATCTATATTATATAGTATACTATTTTTAAACTACTTAAGCCTTATAACTAAAGAGATATAAGAGTATACTTATTAGAAATATACTTTTAGAATCTATACCTTATAGCCTACCTAATTAACCTAAAAGAATACTTATAGACTATAGCTATACTCTAGGATATTTATTAGAAAGACTAGAGTTAATAAAAAGATATTTTTAGTTTCTATTTTATAATTAATACCTATAAATCTCTAAGATAATACTTCTCTAATTAATTTTTATCCTACTAATTATACTTCTTATTTCTATTATCTATATATAGATAATATTATTCCTTTTACTAGGTCTTCTTAAATCCTACTTTAGAGTACCTAGATAGAATATAGCCTTTAACTATATTATAATTAGTAGTAGAACTACTAGATATATACGAGTAAATTAACTTTCTATAAAATTCTTAGTTATTATTATTAAAGCTAGTAATTTTTATAAATTTATAAATAGAAATAATTTATAAGCCCCTATATATATAAGTATATTTATAGGAAGTATCTTATAGTTAAGAATTCTATACTAGATTAGTATATATATATAGAGCCTTAAATAGTAAGATAAGATACCTAATATAAATAACTTCTAGTTTACTAATACTAGGGAAGACTCTAAATAATTAGAAGTTATTATTTAATTCTAGAAAAGTAGTTAGTAAATTAAGTATAAGGAACTTTCTTTAGTATATAAAGTATACTTATATATAATAATATCTTAAATAGACCTTACTTACTAGTTATAGAGGGTCTAGAAGAGTATTTAATAAATAGGTAAGTAATATTAATAACTAGATATATAGTTTTAATAATTTCTTATAGTATTTCTAATAAAGTATTTACGCCCCTATTATAAGTAGTAACTCTTAACCTTTAGATATACTAAGTAGGTTAAATAACTTAGATTAGAGCCCTTATAGTAGGCTAATATATATTAGCTATAGAGCCTAGATAAACTATATAGTATCTTAGTTAATAAAGGGATTCTTAGAACCAGGCCTTAAAATACTAAATAGCTTTGCAAGTAGAAGACTACTTGGTTAGTCTTTTATTCCATAAACACTGGATTAAGAAACGCAAATGAGGAGCTCGTCCGCTGAGATGCTTTACTCTGTAGTTGCTGAAGGTAACAAGATCTCCTTGTACAAGTCGAGCTTGGCCAAAAGATCGTTTTTGAGGGTAGGAAGGCTATAGGAGTAGCCGTCGAGACCGCAGGAGACAGTAATAATAGTTTATCTACGAGTATAGTTGTCTCTCATGAGTTCTAGACTTCACGAAGGTCGAATCTATCCGTTATAAGAGACTGATATCTGCTCACACCGCATATTTCAACGTCCACTCTCTAGCTCTCCGATTAAACTCTACCCTATCCTCACGAAACAACCTCGCCGAAGTAAAAGTCGAGTCAGGTGGAGCATATGGATCTTTCAATAGGCTCATAATAGATAGCAAGCCTAAATTCAACATACATTTGGGTCAGTCAATGATACTAGATAAAGGTAATGTACTGTGCATTTGTGCCGTGCTTACACTTCGAGATCGTCAACGCCGGAGACCATTGGCCTCCTCCAAATCCGGGGCTGCTGCTGCGCAGGATGTCTAAGGAGATGCCGCCATATTCGCTGATGTTGGGATGGAGAATCTTCGTCGTGAAATTGATCCTAGGTGGGTTCCAAGGGTAATCCTTAGGAAATTGAATGGCAAGAAAGAATACCCCTGGGAATATGGCGTATCCGACTACGCAAAAAAATAAGTACCATTCGAAGTTTGAGAGTTGTACCTTACCGGTCCTATAATTGTTGCTTGCCAAGCGAACTATTATTCGTATATTAGTTAGTTTATCAACGGCTGGAGAAAGAAGCTGGCTACGCACCAAGTCTTCGCCAATTGGCCCAGCGGAACAACTGGATGGCGGATTTCGACTATATCTACAAGTTCCCTGTTAATCCGCTTCCTGGCCCCACTCAGATTGGGATCTAAAGTTGTGAAAAGATCGACTTTAGGTTGCAAAGGGGCTGCTGGTGACAGAGAAGTATTCCCAGCATCGCCGAACGTCGGTGATATGCTCTCAGGCCCAGTCGTTGATAGAAGGGAGGTGTTAGCCTGTGATGGAGACTGGGATGCCGTATCATAAATCCCGAACATACCCCTAGCAGTACGCGTTAGTTGTACGAAACGAGCAATTGAAGATATCAAAAAGTGAAAGGGTTCTCACTGGTCTGCGATAGCTGCATCTCCGTCTGCGGAATCTTGCTCTAAAGGACCTCTAATCTTTCGCCAAGGTTATTAGTGGCACTCGCATGGTGTCTGAGAAGGTCGACCACATCGCCATGGTTGGCAGAAACAGCCGCTTCTAATGCAGTAGAGTATGGACCAAGTTTAGTATCGCCGGATCGCAGGCCCTCCAGGAGAGGCGTTTAGCTGGATTGTTGCCATGTCGAGTAATAGCAGAAATACCGTATATAACCCTGTTTTTATACTTCCGGGAGACATCGATCCTCTCGCGTAATAGCCGTACCACATCTACATGTCCATTACTGGCGGCACCATGGAGCGGTGTCTTCCAATGTAGGTCGTGGAGTCGATCGGGAGACCAGCATCTAGAAGCAATTCCGTGGCTGACAAATTCCATTCCAGGCGGCATCATGTAGTGCAACCAACCCTTCGTTATCGCAGTGAGTAAGGTCTGCATTGTGGCTCAAGAGAAATTTTAGCACATCGATATGACCGTTGCGGGCTTCTTGGAGGGGTG
>JAJTIZ010000391.1:0-13891 GCA_021365335.1 Phaeosphaeriaceae sp. PMI808 | reverse complement strand
GTATATTAGCTGCTAAGGCACTAGCTACTGAAATATTAGCGCTACTAAACATTTACTACTAATATAACTATATTAGTATTTAGTTAGTATACGTTATTAGCTGCGCTAAGTTATAAGTAAGCTAGTAGGTATTTACTAGTTATTAGGGTATTTAGTGCGGTAGCTTATTTCATAAGGCGCTATTAGCTACGCTAGTAGTTAATATCTTCGCGTATTACTACTAGTATACCTTTTATATTTCTACTATTACTTATCATAGCGTATATAGGTAGATAATAGCTTTAGTATAGGAAAGTTACTTTCTTAGTTAGAGCTAGAGGAGGGCCTAGCTATACTAGTAGTGCCGATAGTTAGGTATAGCGCTATTTATTTTGCTACTACTATTATTACTACTACGCCGGTTAAAGGGGTAGCTATAGAGAGAATCTTACGTACATGCTAGTAGAGTTATCTCTTATAAAGGTACTAAGTAAGTCTACTAAGGTATTGAAATTAAGGCACTAAGTGAGATTACGGAGGTTATTGAGATTAAGGCTACTCCTATAGATAATATAAAACTATTTAACTACTATTCTCGCTCCGTGCGCTATACCTAGTATACGCTAGTAGTATCTATATAGGCTGCGCTAGTACCTGCGTTTATAGTAGTAGGATAGTTACTTATAGGTGCGCTATAGGGGCAGCGACTAGCGCCGAGCGAGTAGCATCACAGTAACTAGCACTACCTGCGGCGCTAGTTATAGAGTAGTTTAGTCTTATTTCATAGCTTAAAAGAACTACGAGCAGGGTTTCGTTTATTCTTACCATACTTTCTCTAATATCTCTACTATAGTGGTTTTGCGTATCTAGGGCGGCCTGCATAATTTTAAACTTTCCTTAAAACTCGTCTATTTATAGTCTACTAGCATCCAAGTGTATAGTTATTCTTTCTACTATTACTAAGCTTTCTAGCGCCGCATATATTCTTTCTTTAGGGCCTTAGATTAGGCGTTTACCTACTACTCTATTAGATATCTTACTATATTAATATTAGCGTTATATTACTACGCCGCGTAGACAGGTAGCTAGCGTTGAATCCTTTATACTAAGCTTAGTCCTCGTCCTCTTGATTTTAAAAACCTTGTACTAAGTAATACTAGGTCTAAGGCTATCGCTATTACTATATTATCCTTGCTTAGGATTAAGAAAACTTTAGGGAGCTTAGTATATCTAAACAACGGTCATCCTTATAATATATAACCTTATAATGTCTACCCTTATATTATCTATAGTAGTAATACTAAGGGAGACGGTAACTATAGAGTACTTCTTCCCCTAACGCTTTTGCGTTACTACGTACTATATGTAGCGTATCATCTATAGTACTATTGTAAGCTTATCTCTCGTATACTTATTTTAAGTTCTATTGCATTAAAAGATTTCGAGCTTAGTCTAAGGTAGAGGGTAGCAACAAGTCTTTATAATATAGGGCTTTTAAAGGGGCTCTTAGAGGTTACTCTATTACTAGGACTAGGGGCGCTAGGACTAGAGTAGGTTAGCACTCTAGCACCTTAACTAATAGTACTATACGTTCTAGGTCAATATTATTAGTAGCTTATATTAAGGCCGCTTTAGCGCTATCCCTAGTTCACTTAGCGCCGGTTCAATCGAGAAACGCTAAAGTAATTCTATAGCGTTCCGAAGGCTTTATTAGTGTGACTCGCTAATTATTATTAATTCTCTACTATATATCTACCTCTATAGGCTTTATAGGCGTGTAGTTAGGCCTTATTTTAGTTCGGATATTATAGATAGTGCCGGTAAACTTAGGTAGTTTCCTTATAGTAGACTATCTAACTAGCGTCTATACAACTAGTATGTCGTTAATAGTAGTAGGTCTACTTCAAAAGCAGCGACTACTTATTTTACTACTACTTTTACTATTACTTTGTCTACTATAAATAACTAGCGGTATAGATAACTTAGTTCTAGTAACACTTTATCGCTCGGACGTCTTTTCTGCACTAACTCTTCTACTAATAGTAGATTGTAAAGCTCGACTACTACTCTAATAATAGTAGTCGTTTCTAATATTAAGAATTAGCGATACTCAATCTAGTCTCCCAAAAACAATGTAAGCTACTATACTATAACTTAAGTTAGTGTAGGGATCTTTAGGAGGTCGTACTAATGTCCTAAAAGGGGCATAGACGGCGTCTAATTTATTTAGTTCTACGCTAGCTTAGCTACTTATAGCGTCTAGGGCCCTTAATTTACTAGTAGGGTTACCCTTCTCTTTAGTTAGGTATTAGAGTTACGCCAATTATTCCCTTATTAGCGTAGCTAGTAATACAACATCAAGTTATAATATAGTATTATATTTGAAAGAAATAGTCGTTGATTAGTTGGTTAGTACTACTTACTTATAATAGCATGATGACGTTTATTATTATAGTTACCTTAAGCAATAGGGTTATAGCTACTGCGCGAGCTGTTATAGTAGTAGCGTCGTAGCTAGTAATAACGTTTTATTATTATAGTTGCCTAGTCCGGATTTCTAGGTAAATAAAGTATTAAGGACCTGAAATGAAAGACCTGAAAATAAGTAATCTATAGTTTTTTCAGTATCGCAGCCCTAAGCTGAAATGTAATATATTCTTCTGCGCTAAAGGGGTTTCCCTTAGCGGGTGTTGATATTACTATTAGTGCACTTTAGCTTATCACGCTATCTATAGTGCGCGAGGCCGGGTAGTAGTAGCGTACCCTTTGGAATTGATCCTTAGATCGTTAGAGCTGAGCTACTAACTGTTAGGGGGTAAGATAGTGTATGTGGCATGAGTAGTATAGTTATGCATCGATATATAGTCTACCGAGTATAACTATAGAGGGTCCCTATTATATAGGAGGGAGCTACGCTAAGCACCGCAGAGCTTAGCGTATAGAACGCCTCTCATACTGAATCCATATCAATAGGGTATATAAGTCGTCTAAGACCCTATATAGAATAATAGGAGATAGTATATAACTTATATAAATAAATGATAATACGCTATATAATTGAAACTAGATAGTAAAACTATCTAAATACTATCTAAATAAGATACCTAGTCTAGACCTACGAGCTCGCATAGGAGCTACTAAGATATAATAGAAGATAAAGAATAATAGGAAGATATAGTAAGAGGTATAAGTATCTTAATACTAACCCTCTAGAAAGAGGTAAAATTAGAGTATTGGATAGACTTAATTGATATATCCAACCTAATACTAGAGTAACTAGCCTCGTATACTAGATACGCACTATATAAAATACGGCTTATAAACCTTATAGGCGAGGAGTTCCTCTAAGCATTTATTAAAGACTTTAATAAATAGATAGAGGACTACTAGGAATAAATTAACCGCGCGTTCTATAGAGAACTACTAGTAGTACTAGCTAGTAAAGGGATAAACTATACCCTTAAAGTTAAGGATCTCTAGAGTAAGAAGCTATATAGTATAACCTAGGAGAGGTATATATTAGGAAATCTAATTCCTATATAGATAAACCTAACTCTAAGGATAGAAACCCTATACGAAGATATTAAAGGCAAGAAACCTTAGGTAGTACGTATAGAGCTAGTAGAATTAAACTAATAAGTGCCCGTACTATTAAGATAACTATCTCTAATACTAGTACTAATACTACGCTTACCTATCCCCTATACAACTGAAGTGAATATACTATTATATTACTAGTAGGATTAGTAACCTACCTAGAACCTACCTACTAAGGTATACTAGTAAACTATAATACCCTATAATTTATATAAATTACCCCTAACCTAAACCTATACTAATAATAAGCTACTACCTAAGAAACTTATCTAATTCTAGAAGGTATAGAAGAAGGATAATAACTATATAGGAAAACTATATAATATCCTTATAGATAAAACTAGGATCTTTATTAAACTATACTAGAGATTAGATATTAATAAAGTATAATATCTAAATATCTTTCTAGATATCCTAGAAGGCTATATAAATATATATTATATATATAATATAGGCCCTAGCTATAACTAGAAACACCTATATAAAAAACTCGATAACTACTTTAATACTAATATTAACTATAACTAGTACTAGACTAACTAGATAATAATATTATTTATATAATATAAATATAAGAACCTAACCCTAAACCTATACGAAGTCCTAGAGATTATAATTAATAAGCTAACCCTTATATAGAGGGCGCTTAGACGGGATTTTTAGGGGGAAGTCCCCCTATATACTATAGTAGTACGAGCTTACTAAGGCTAACTAGAACTAGAGTAAGCTATATTCTTAATTAAGCTAACGTATAAAGTACTATTTAGTAATCTATAATCTATACTTTAGATTATAATAGATAGATAGTAAACTAATACTTATAAGAGCTAAAGGAATTATACTATATAGATTAATAGTATACCTTAATACTATGTATAGGATATTAGGTAGTAGTAGTAGAGGGAATAAACCCTCTTCCTTTATAAAGAGAATAGGAGTATCTTCTATATAAGGAAAATAATAATATAATAGATTATCTAGGTAAACCCTAAAACACTACTTTATTTACTATAAGGAGGGATATTAGTTATTAAATTATCTACGCAGGATTAATTAAGAGCTAGATACTAATATATTAGCTTATACGAAGAATTCTATAGTAATACCCCTTTATAAGAAGATATAATAGCTTATATTATAAGCTTTAAAGGAATATCTAATAGTAAAGTAGATAATAAGACTATATAGGAGGATAAGTAGGAATTAGATTATAACTAAGATAATAGTAACTAAGCTATCTACTACTAACTTCTACTATATATCTTTATTATATAACTAGTAAAGATATATATAGTATAGATATATAATATTAAGTAGACTAGTTTATACTAGATAGAAGATACTATACAACGTACTAAGGCGAACTATAGGATACTAGTATAGTAATAGTCTTAATAGTTAGTAAAATATAGCTAGAGGTATATATACGTAAGAACCCTCACGAAGATAGACTAGACCCTAGAATAAGTAATATTAGCTTTAGAGGATAGAACCTAAAGAGATTACTAGGAACTATATATATTACTAACCTAGTAGGAATAGTTATATACTATATACTAGATACTCCTATACTATTCCTACTATACCTAGTAGATACTAATCGCCTAGGCGCGTACTTTAATAATATATTAAATATTATTATATAAGGATAGTATAATAGTCCCTATTATACGTAAATAGGGATACCTATTCTTTAATATTAGTAAGGAAGAAACTACTTCCTTCTTTATAGAAATAGAACTATAAGCCTATATCGTAGATTTAGATACCTATATATAGAATAACTTTATAAGATACTTATAGAAGTAGGCTATAAAGTAGACCTCTATACTAAAAGTAATCTAGAAGTTCTACTACTTCTATTAATAATAAGGGACCTTACTATAAAGGTTTAAATTTATAATTAAGGATAACTTATACTTTAACTATAAGATTATCCTTAATATTATACGAATTAGTAATAAGGATATACTATACGTTATTAATATAGATATAGTATTCTAAGTAGTAATATTCTTAAAGTCTATATCTATATAAGATACCTAGGAGGTACTATATAAGTACTAGATTAATACCTACTAAGGACCCTAGATTATATTATATATAACCTAGGAACTAACTTTACTATAGAAGAGTTTAGGACCTATATAAAGATTATTAGCGTAGAATATAGATAAATACTAGTAGAAGTATACTAGGTAGTAGGAAAGATTAAACGCGTATATATACTACTAAGGCGTATATTTAATATCCTAAGAGTAGAATTAGATAGTAGTATAGATAATAAGCTATCCTATAAATAGTAGTTAAAGCCCTTAATAATATAGCTAGCCTAAATAGGCTTATACTAACGCTACTAGTCTTTAGAACCTACCTAAGGATTAATATTAACTTACCTCTATTACCTAAGATAATATAAAGAGTAAATACTATATATAAGGCTATAAGAATACTTAGGAATAAGAGGTAAGAGCTAATATTAACTATGCGATTAATACCTATAATAGTATAAAGTTATACAAGATTCTAAACCTCCTACTTAACTCTAAGATTATAGTTTAGAGAGAGAAAGGTAGATAGATAGGCCTATATAAGCTTAAAGGTATTAAAGGTAAAAATATAATAGTTAAGCTTAATAATAGACTAGTTATATTTAGATATACTTAAGCTAAACTATACTACTATACTACTTAGCTATAAAAGCTATATATATAGAAGAACTAGCTAACCTAGATAAGCTACTCCTACTATAGGTTAAACTACCCTATATATACGCGCGTTAGAAGGCCTATAAGAGCTATATAATAAGAGGCTAAAACTACCTATAAGAAGGGTTAAGAACCTTCCTAGGAATAAACCTTAATAGTAGCTATAGGTATACTATAGCCTATAGGGGTAAAAGAGCGCGACCTTTATAAGGGAGAGGAGAGATTAGATAAAGAGGATATACTAGAGAGAGGAGCTATATAGTAAGGAAATAGACTATATAGGAATACTAAGGCGCCGTACTATAAGCTAAGTAACTATAACCTAGAAAAGAGGAAGACCTAGGAATATATATAGTAATATATATAGTTATTCCTTACCTAGAAGGAAAAGAATAACTATAAGTTAGTAGTTAAACTACGCGAAGAAGGAGTAATAATAATACTAGGAGTACCTTTAAAGAATCTAATTATATAGAGATAGATATACTTATCTCTAATAGTATATTTAAAATCCTCTACCTTAATAAAAATAAGTACTATAGTAGGATCTTTAACCTCTAACTTATATAAGAGATTAAAGGAAAGATAATATAACTATATAAGAAATCTAGGCTAGTACTTATAGGCTACTTAGATACTAGTAAGGAGGAAATCCTTACTTAGTCTCTAATAATCTAGTAGATAAGCTAGAGACTAATACTAGTAATAGGCGCATTACTAATAGCTACGTACGGGATATACTATAAGCTTAGGATATTACTTAAGCCTATATATAATTAAAGGATAAACTTCTCTATATACTATACGTAAAACCCCTAAAGGAACTATAGAACTTATTCCTACTAAATATAATCCTATATATTATATAACTACTATATAGTATA
The DNA here is from genome assembly GCA_021365335.1 of Phaeosphaeriaceae sp. PMI808. Taxonomy (NCBI): domain Eukaryota; kingdom Fungi; phylum Ascomycota; class Dothideomycetes; order Pleosporales; family Phaeosphaeriaceae; species Phaeosphaeriaceae sp. PMI808. The sequence continues at coordinate 6,723 of JAJTIZ010000391.1, read as the reverse complement.
GTAGAATTAGGCCTATATTAGTTTAAGACCTATTATAACTACTATAAGGAGAAACTAAGAATAAGAACTTTATTATATAACCTATATCTATTAATTATAGATAGGGATAAAGTATATTTAGGATTACTAGCCTATAAATAGATAATATAATTAGTATTATTACTCTAGCCTTTATATAGAAAGAATAAGAGGAACTAGATAAAGTAAAGTTCTATATAAAACTAAAGATAATCCTATCTAAAGACTAACCTATTAAATTTAATAGAGGAGAATTATAATAGTATAAGATAAGATTAAACTAGTATAGAAAGGATAAACTAGTAACCTCTATAATAGACCTAATAGTATAAGATACTACCTAATAGTATATCGTATAGAGAGCTAGGGGTATATATATTATATTAGTATACTAACTAGAGGTAGTATTTAACCTATTAGTAGCTATATAGATAATAGTACTATCTATAGAGGATATTAATACCCTTAACGTACGACTTTAATAGTAAATTAATAACCTAGAAAGAGGCCTAATATTTATTCTACTATAGCTAGACTATATAAAACTATTTATCTTTATAGATAGATTATTTATAAATAATAAGGACCTTAGCTCCTAGATTAGATTTATTATTATCCTAGTAATAGAGCACTATATAAAGGATAGGTATAACTTTAAAATCTATAGTAATATTATATACTAGAATTCTATTAAATATAAGAGAGTTATAAGGAGTATTCTTATAAGCAGCTATATAGAATAGTAAATAGCTTTAATAAACTATTACTATTAGTATAATACTATAATAGATTATATAAATACTCTAATTACCCTAGGTTCTAGTAGTAGTATACTTAGACTTAAAGTCCCTATATAATTACCTTGTAAAACTTAGTACGATAAATAAGAAGAGACTTATAATTGATATTATATCTCTTTAGGAATTATACGAGAATAGGGAAATTATAGAAGTTAGATAGATTAATAGTAAAGATAACCTAGCTAATATATATATAAAGAAAACGCTAAACTTAGTAATTAAGAGACTTATCTTAACTAATATACTTAATATTAAAGTAGAGGCGTTTATTAACTAACTTAAACCCGTACGTATAGAAGAAAAATCTCTACTAGTATAAGGTACTACGTATAATATACTAACTATATCTCCTTTATTAAATTTACTTTCTTTTACTTATTTTTATATTACGTATAATTATAGAATATATAGAATAGGGAGAGGGTAATGTATATTAGATATTATAGAAGAAAAAAAAAAAGGAAAAATAAAGGAAATCTAACTAATATATAAAGATAAAATATTAGGAGAAAGGAAAAATAAAGAAAAAAAGAAAAGAAAAATAAAGGAAAAATAAAGGAAAAGAAAAGAAATCCCCTCTCTCTACTCCCCCCCCCCTAGGGACCCTTACGTATAGTACTAGTACTATAAGCTATAGCTCTACTAGATATAGGAGCTATAGGCGCCTCTCTAGATACCTAAAACCGCGTATATTCTAGAAAGGGTAGAGCCCTAGTAGAACTACTATACTAGTAGGCGTATAGAGCTATAAGATAACTATAGCTCTATATAAGAATCGCGTAGAAATAACCTTATACTAGATAAGTTTAGTAACCTAAAGGTTAAGATTTATATTAGCTAGTAGTAATATAATAATATTACGGGATAGTATAGCTACTATAGTTCTCTCCTTATCCTACTATTAATTAGTATAAAGGGAAAACCTAATATATAGTATCTAAATATATATATTAATATATAGAGATACTAATAGATAGTAATTAACTACCTACCTAGTAGGTAGCATTACTAGTATACGCCTACCTACCTAATATATAGCTAAATTACCTAGCGACTTATTAGCTACTATAGTAGTATTATTACTACTACTACTAGAGGAGGTATTAGTAGCGTATAGGATAAGAGATATCTTCTACTATACCTATTAGTACTATATAGACCTAGAAAAGAAAAGTTACTAGGATTATTAATATATAGTATAGTAGTAGTATTATTATTATTAGTATTATTGCGGCTATAGTTATAATTGTAGTTGTAGTTATAGGGTACTAGTACTAGTACTAGTACTATCTATTATAAGTTAGCACTATACGAAGAAGAAGGTATCTCCCCTACTAAGAAGAGATAAGGAAGGAGTAATAATTACGTACGGAAGTAGTAGTAGTAGTAGTTAAAGGAGGAAAGAAAAGAGTATTAAACTAGAGGGGGCGACCTAAATATATACCCCTAACTTCTATATATAACGCGACGATATTATAGTAATATTATACGTAGTAAATAGGAAGGAACTATTAGAGTATAGGAAGCTACTAATTATATAGTATATTCTAATAGAAGGAACTAACTAGGAGACCTAAAAACCTAAGGGACCTACTATATAAATAAATATAATAATACTCTACCCTATAAGTAATTCTAAATAGACTACTATTTCTCCCTAGATTCTATATACAACTAATCCCTAGTATATAGGTATTAGGAATAATAGGCTATATAGTAGAAGATACTAATAAGTAAAGGAGAAATAAATTAGATAGGAGGAACTAAGAGGAAAGGGAAATATTTAAGGAAGGTAAGAATAAATTAATAGGAATATATAGAAGAGGATAAGTACTAGATACTAGCTATAAAGGTATAAAAAGAAAAAGTTACTAGTATCTATACGTAGTAGCTCTAGCTATTACGTACTATAGAGTATATATAGTAAGAGCTTCTAGTAAAAGGGGTAACTAGATATATAAGCCTATAGCCTATATATATAGTTCCTCTATATAGATTATAGATTAATCGTACGTAGAAGAATAACTATAAATTATACCTTTACTTAAGAGAATTAACTTGAATACCGTATAATATTATATAAAGCTTACTGTATGCTTTCGCGCTATAGAGGAAGCCTACGAATACTTTTATTATATACCTTATTCCTATACTATATACCTATTAAAACCTATCTTAAATCTAATAATTAAGAGTTTTACTACCTTAACTAAGTTAAGCTATTTAGTATATAAATCTATAGAATTTAGGTAGACCTAAATTCTATTAATTAGCTAGTTCTAACTAGTGTACTCTATAATTAGTCTCTAGCGTACTCTACTAAACTTTAACTTTTACTATCTTAATTAAGTTAAGCTAATTATAAATTATAATAGCCTATTAAGTATAACGCGATCCTATAGTAATACTAAGGAATAATACTAACTATATAGCGTAGTTAACTTAGTTATAATCTAGATATATAGTCTATAAGATCTAGGATAAGATTAACCTAGCTATAACTACTAAACTTATTAAAGAGCTAGAAATTATTAGCTCTCCTATAATTACTAAATATATACTAATCTCTAATATTTAAGAACTACTATATTAATCTAAATTATTAACTATAGGCCTTAAAGTATTTAAGTAGGATCTTAAATACTTTAAGACTCTTTCTAAGTAGTATTAAATTAATTAATATATATATAATAAGGAGTAGATAAGTTTATAATAAATTATAGTATTTATCTAATTATTAGTCTTATTATATCTACTATATATATACTATCTACTAGATTAGTTACTATAATAGTAGCTTATTAACCTTAAATAAACTATTAGTATTAATAAGTATTTAGAGTAAGAATAAGCTAATAAGTACTATATCTACTTACTTAAACTAATAAAAAGTATATTAAATTAGAAAACCTAGGTAGTTAAGTATAACTAAGCTACTACTAATATAGAAACTTACTAAGTAGTAGAGGTATTAAAAATTAATATAGTTATAAAAGACTTTCTCTTAGTAGTTAATAAGATTACTCCTATATAGTCTATAAACTTTTAAGATTATAGTTAATTTAATACTTATATAACCTATAAGGAGATAATTAAATAATTATAAGAATTATTTATAGGCTTCCTCTATAGCGCGAAAGTATATAGTAAGCTTTATATAATATTATATAGGGGTAAAGTATAAACTCTTAGATCTATATATATATTTAAGGTTATTCTTCTATTTATAATCGCGATTTTTAGTTTTATCACCCCTATACTTAAGCTATACTAAATATTTTAAACACTAAGAGCTATACCTTCTTCTAACCTATATAATAATATAAAAAAGAGGTATTTTAGTATAGAAATTTCAGGGAATTGAATGCCTAAGGGTAAGTTATTAGAAGCGCAGCATAATTATAGTATAGGTATATTAGATAAGGGTGCAGTAAATAAGAAAGTAGTAGAGGATCTATACTACTTAAAATATATAGTATAATAGATTAAGTAACGCGTCTAAACTACCTATAGTATAGCTAGCTAACCTTATATAGGCTACCTATATATATTAAATAATAGAGATATTTGAAGGCTAGAATAGATAGTTAAAAAGTACCTAAAAATTAAGTATCTTCTACTTATAAAAGAGGCGGGACTATAGGACGAGGAGGCTACCTAACCTACTATTTCTCGCTCTACTATACGCAACGCACTAGCTATAGAGGGTCTCTATAAGTTTTAAGTAAAGCGTAGGCTAAAAATTACTAGAGAAATAGCTAAATTACGCCTCTAGCTTATCGAGCGTCTAGAGGGGTAGGAGTAGGAGAAGGAGACTCTTATATTTAGTAATAAGTATAGTATTACTCGTAGATCTAGCTATAATATAGAGTAGGTATAGCGCCTCCCCTTATAAAAATAGAGCTATAAGATAGTAGAGGAGGTACCTACTAGTAAGCAGCCTACTTATATAGTATAGGGGGCTATCTAGCTTATAGAGGAGGGGGAGGTATAGAGGAGTTAGCTTATAGTTATAACCTAGGACCTATAGAGCCTAGGTAAAGGCTATACCTTATAAAGCTATATAAAAGTACTCTAGTAAGGCCTCTAGCTAGTATATAGTCCTAGGGAGTTATATATATAGGATAACTTATATATTTATACTACTTAAAGCTTATTAGATTAGCTAGAGGCTTATAATATTCAACTCCTTAACTAGCTACCCTATTCTCTAGACCTTAACCCTATAGAATATACGTAGCTAGTACTTAAAAGGACGCTCTATAAGCTCTACCTAGAGTTTAATACTATAGAAGATATAGTAGAGGAGTAGGTAGCCTTTAAGGCTAGCTTAAAGGAGGTATAGGCTACTATACCTAACTCTCTCCTTAAGAAGCTAATTCTATCTATACCGGACCGCCTTACGGCCTATAAAGCTATAAAGGGCTACTAAACTAAATACTAGATATAATATAATTATTTTAATACTCTTAAGTAATTATTTAGACGTAGTTATAGAGTTATAGCAAGTTAAAGTAGTAGTTAAAAGTAGTAGGTATAGCCCGAGCGTAGGGGGTAATAAAACTAAAAATCGCGATTATATAATTAATCTAAGATCTATATAGGAGAACTATACGTATAGGCTATAGGCCTATATATCTAGTTACCCCTTTACTAGAAGCTCCTACTATATATACTCTATAGTATATAATAGTTAGAGCTACTATATATAGATATTAGTAACTTTTTCTTTTTATACCTTTATAGCTAGTATCTAGTACTTATCTTTTTCTATATATTCCTATTAATTTATTCTTACCTTCCTTAAATATTTCCCTTTTCTCTTAATTCCTCCTATTTAATTTATTTCTCCTTTACTTATTAGTATCTTCTTCTTTATAGCCTATTATTCCTATTACTAGTATACTAGGGATTAGTTATATATAGAATCTAGAGAGGAATAGTAGTCTAGCTAGAATTACTTATAGGGTAGAATATTATTATTTTATTTATATAATAGGTTCCTTAGGTTTTTAGGTCTTCTAGTTAATTCCTTCTATTAGAATATACTATATAATTAGTAGCTTCCTATACCCTAATAGTTCCTTCCTATTTACTATATATAATATTATATAATATTACTATAATATTATCGCGTTATATATAGAGGTTAGGAGTATATATTTAGGTTACCCTCTCTAGTTTAATACTCTTTTCTTTCCTCCTTTAACTACTACTATTACTACTTCTATATATAATTATCCTTCCTTTCTTATCTCTTCCTAGTAGGGAGATACCTTCTCCTTTATATAGAGCTAACTTATAATAGATAGTACTAGTACTAGTACTACTATAACTATAACTATAACTATAACTATAACTATAACTATAACTATAACTAGAGCTATAGCTATAGCTATAGTAGTAATAATACTAATAATACTAATAATAATACTACTAGTACTATACTTTATATATTAATAATTCCTAGTAACTTTTCTTTTCTAGGTCTATATAGTACTAATAGGTATAGTAGAAGATATCTCTTATACTATCTACTACTACTACCTCCTCCTCTACTACTACTATTATTACTACTAAGATGTTTAGGGTACTTTCTATATACTAGGTAGGTAGTTAGATATTAGTAGTTCTACCTACTAGGTAGCTAAGTACTTACTACTTTATATAAGCTTTCTATATTAATATAGGTATTTAGACTCTATATAGTAGGTTTTACTAATTTATTAGTAGGATAAGAAGAAAGCTTTAGTAGCTATACTATTATATAATATTATAGTTTCCTTACCTTTAGGAACTAACCTATATCTATAGGTTATAAAGACCTCTAGTAGGAGGTATTTCTATATTATTATCTAGAGCTAGGTTAGCTTAAGGCTCCTATATAGTTATTAATATAGTAGTT
>JAJTIZ010000390.1:0-14000 GCA_021365335.1 Phaeosphaeriaceae sp. PMI808 | reverse complement strand
TTGATCGAGTTTGCGTTTTGTTCCTTTGGCATGGGTACTATGATGTACGGGGGCAGATTCCAGACCAGCCTGCAGGGCCTCAAAGTGTGAGATATCGGCTTGGCGGGCGGCTTCTGATTGGCGGGAGGATTGCTCCGTGGACTCTTGGTGCTGTTGTGCGTGGAGTTTGTCGAGGCGTTTTATTTCTTTGCGTTGGGTGAGGAGGTTGGTCATTGCGCATTCGCGGCAGAAGAGGTCGCCGAGGGGACAGCAGACGGGGTTGATGGAGGGGAGGAGACAGAGTTGGCAGGAAGAGAAGGGGAGAAAGGAGTCTCTGGTGAGGCGGCTTGTTTGAGAGCCCCATCTGTCTTTGAGTGCGTTTCGCTCGTGGGAAGTGAAGACTGATTTGGGCGGGGGCATAGTGATTGAAATGTGTTGGATTGATTGCTCTAAACACACTGATGGAATATATATACTTGAGATGGCTGTCTACGGTTATTTGTGAATGTGTACGGTTCAACGTTGGTTTTTTTTTGGGTTTCTGTTTCAAGCTGAGAATTCAAGGAAGGTTATGGGGATTTGATATGGATTGCCATGGAGGTCCAAGCTTGGAGCTAGGCTGCTCTGTAATCCCTGTCACAAGCTTCTGGTTCCTGGCGATGTCATCGGTCTGGCATCGAAAAAAAAAACTTCCATGCCTCACAGCATCCCATATCACTCTCAATGCGATTGAAGGAGCAGCCTGAGGCTCCCAGCACGCCATGGAGGGCCGCTTCGGCCGCTACTATGGGTACTGTAGGCCTATTATGTAAGGGCTTTTTGAAAGGCTTTAGCAAAGTGGAAACACACGGCATGGACAACTTTCTCAAGCTCCTGGACCAAAGATACGATGTTGAGGGTAGACAGAAAGGACTAATCACGGGTATGCGATGATGCACATTCACGCTGGGCAAAGTATTGACCGTAGCCAGTGTCGAATCACATCTCAGTGTAGGTAGATTGCAATCGCAAGCACAAGCTGAGTTATGCTTACATAGCGTCTAGAATGGATGATCCAATCCTCTGGGGCATACTTCCACTCAGCTACTTGTTTAACCCAGACAACCTGCGCTGGGGGCTTGGAAGCTATGACTTATGTTTCACCAACAAGTGCGCTCGCCTTCACCCGCCCCCGCAATGCGCCCGCTAACAAGTCGCCAGAGGTCTATCCACCTTTTTCACCTTCGGCCAGGTTTTACCAACCCATCGCTCAGCGCATTCCCAATTCGGTGGGCCCTTCCAACCCACTATCACGCAGGCAATCCGGCTCCTCTCGCGCGGGCCGTTTATGAGCCAGAGGGATGGATCTGGAAAGCCTATTACGTCACTCAAGAGCCCCGATCTCATCGATCCGTTTAGTGACGGACACCTCACCTTCTCAACAACGGGAGAAGATACATTTCCGTCGCCATCAGCATATCTCAGTCGGCGTCATGCTTGGATACACATCTTCCCTGAGGGTATGATACATCAGACGGAGCATCGAATCATGCGCTACTTCAAGTGGGGTGTCTCGCGGCTCATACTAGAGAGCGATCCCATACCTGATATTGTGCCAATCTTCATCGAGGGCTTCGACGACATTATGCACGAGACGCGCACATTTCCGCGCTTCATCCCTCGGCCATTCAAGAACGTGCGAGTAACATTTGGGGAGAAGTTAGATGCAGAGGAGGTGTTTGGAGATTTGCGCAAACGGTGGCAGCAGATGCATGCAAACGAGCAAAAGGCAGGGGCGCAGCTAGAAGTAGGTGTGCTGAATGATGCGCTCAAGAACTCGGAAGAGGCGGTCAGCATACGAAAAGAGTGTACGCGCCGGATGCGGCAGGCTGTGCTCGATGTTAGGCGGCTGCGTGGATATCCCGAGGACGACGTGAAGAACAGTTTTGCAGAGACGTGGTTAAGAGAGGGGCCAGAGATGGAGGGCCGGAAGGAGGATGGTAGCATCACCAAAGACGCGTAGTGTGTATTGTATACTGAGTAGATAGGCTAGGTACCTAGGTATCGATAAAACCACCGTTGAACAAAGCGCGCAGTGGTGTCAGATTAGATCAAGTAATTTACCATCAACGACCGCCTGAACTGCCAGGCCGATCAACCTCAACCTCAACCTCAGGCAAAAAGCACTGTTAGGGGGGCGGGTTTCGTCATTGCCTGGCAGAGGAGGCAGACACCGCACCTGGATTGATAGCGGCGAGTCTCTAGGTGCTCGTTTGTCGTCATTCACTGCTTGCGTGCCTCTCCACGATCAGTATCCAGGCAACCCCGACAATAAAGCGAAGGGGTGTTTTGAATAGTGAGCGATGAGTGGTAGAGTGTTGAGCGGTAGAGTGCGGCGACATTGTTTTTGTGGACTGGGGGGGGAAGGGGGCTTGGCAGCTGCAAGTCAAAGTTAAAAGCTGCAGAGTGCCCTGCTAGAATGAAGATCCAATTATTACGGTACTACGTATACTAGGTAAGTACACAGGTACAGAGTACAATCAGTACCACACTAGCACATATACGGCCAATGGACAGTAGCTAGCACGTGACTGGACACCTCAAAGCCCGGACCTTTCTTCTTCATACTACCAGCACCCACAACCCACACCAACCCTACCGTGCATCTGCCTCCCACATTACCCCTCACGCCTCTTCTTCTTCCTCCTCCTCCACCACAATAACAACAACAACACAAAAAATATCGAGTTCCATCCCATCCACATTCTCAAATGCCTCGCGGTGTGCGCAAGACGGGGGGCATGCATGATGCAGACTACATGCCTGACGCGACAATGTCAATAGGTAGTCACCTGCTTGACACGGGCAATGGCACTGGTGCTGGTGGTTCAACACTACCCCCCAATGTAAACGACATCACCATAAAAAACCACTTTCCTGTCGCACGCATAAAGCGCATCATGCAAGCCGACGATGACGTGGGCAAAGTCGCACAGGTGACGCCTGTCGTTGTTTGTATGAAATGCTCTTCTCACCATGCTTCAATCACGTGCTAACATTCTCCCAGCAAAAGCACTCGAGCTCTTCATGATCTCCCTCGTCACCAAAGCCGCAGCCGAAGCCAAGTCGCGCAACTCAAAACGCGTCAACACCCTCCACCTCAAGCAGGCCATCACCAACAACGAGCAGTTCGATTTCCTCAACGATATCGTCTCCAAAGTAGCCGATGCCCCAGAGAAGGCAGAGAGTGATGCCATGGATGTCGAAGGGAAGAAGAAGAAAACCTCAAGCAGGAAAAAGAAGAAGGTAGACGAAGATGACGACTAGTGAGCATAGGAGCGGGCGTCACATAATTCATGATTATACGTTTGCAACGAGACCACGAAATCACTGTCTCTTTTGAACAATACATTCAAGCAGGTGCGCAGCCCGCCCCTCTTTATCCTCTCCCTCACTCTAAACTTTAACCCTAGGTCTGCGGATGTCACGATACAAACAAGACAGTACCTTTCTTCCACTATAGTAATAACTTGAATACAATCAGGCACAATTTTAACACTAGTCTCCACTCTTCCTCGCCTAGGCCCATAGCGTCATAAACATTTACGCCGCAGGTTAAACATCGGTGCAGGGATCTGACCATCCACCAACCGGGTTCTAATTCCACCCGCACTTTATCCGTTCACTCTGCAGATCCACACGACTCCAACCGCTCTCCACTCACTGCCTGTGACGGTTCCTGCGCTTCTCCAGACATTTACTCTATCCGTCCTCGTGTTTTTGCTTAGCTTGTCATGTTCCCTACCCCCGCAATAATTGTTCCGTTGCCAGGGCATATAAAATATGAACAGGCTTCCTCCTTTCGTGATGCACTCGCGACAGACGACTTCGTTGCGGAGGTCAATTAGAGAACTCAAGGGACAAAATGAAATTCTCAGGCCTAGCACTACTGTTTGTTGGCGCAGCCACCTCAGTTCACAGCGATGCCACTGAAAGCAAGATAGTCGCAAAACGCGCAATTCGACCAAATCCTTCCAATGGCCACTGGATCGATGCTTGGGCTTCAATGCCACAGCTCACCGAGCCTGCCAACTTACCATCAACACCGTTTGTATGTTATAATCGAACACCAGGTTTGAAACTGCTAACAAGGTCGTAGAATCAATCCGGCGCCGTATTTGTCAACTCAACGATCCGGCAAACCCTTTTCATGACTGCACAAGCCAACCAGATCCGCCTCAAGCTCTCAAACGTCTTTGGTGGCTCCAACCTCCCCATCACGGCCATCACTGTCGCACTCCCTGCCAACAACACCGCCGGTATTCACCAGATCCAGGTCAAGACTGTTCAAAGGGTTACCTTCTCCGGCAAAGCTGGGATATCCATTCCAAATGGCGCACTTGCTGTTTCGGACCCAATCAACTTCCCAATTAAGGCGCAACAAGTCATTACAATCACAGTATATCTTGAAAAGGGCCAAACTACCAACAGCATTACGTCTCACCCCGGATCTAGAACAACGAGTTGGTTCCAATTCGGCAATGCAGTGGACGCAGCTCAAATGGCTGTCACAAACGCGACCACGCAATCTACCGCCCATTGGTACTTCCTCTCCTCAGTCGAAGCCTGGGTCACTCCAAAGCAGGGCTCCCTCCTCATCGTTGGCGACTCCATCACCGACGGCCGCGGCTCTACCACCAACCAAAACAACCGCTGGCCCGACCTTCTCCTCCGCCGCCTCCAAAACTCCAGCAGCACCCGCCATATCTCCCTCGGCAACCTCGCCGCCGGGGGTAACCGCATCCTCGCTGACGGCCTAGGCCCCAACGCCTTCGGCCGCATCGACCGCGACATCCTTGCCCACCCAGGCGTCAAATACGCCATGCTCTTCGAAGGCGTAAACGACATCGGCACCGGTGCCACCACCACCGAAGCCCAATCCCTCATCTACGACTCCCTCATTGCTGCCTACCAACAAATCGTCACCCTCATCCACGCACATAACATCCCCGTCTTTGCAGCAACAATCACTCCTTTCTCCGCTCCCGCAAACTTCACAGGCCAACCGTACTCCCACCCCACCCGCGAAGTCACACGTCAACGCATCAATACTTTTATCCGCGAGTCCGGCACCTTCGACGCCGTCGTTGATTTCGATGCTTTTTTGCGTAATCCGAAGATCCAGAGTCAGTTGGATCCACGGTTTGATAGCGGGGATTATTTACATCCGGGGCCGGCGGGGTATGAGGAGGTTGCGAGGAGGTTTCCTGTAAAGATTTTTGAGGGGTGGAGGGAGGGGACGGGGGAGTTTGGGGTAGGGGGTTTTGAGGGGTAATTAGGGGAGGGAAGGAAAGGAAATTGGATATTTAGTACTAGGCGATCGATTACCTCACGCTCTACGTTGATTCAGCTCAATAGTATCTCCCTAACTGCTGCTATAATCTATATTTAGTCATCAGACTAAATACGAACTATAGCAAGGCCTTCTCGTTAGTGGTATATAAATAGTTAGATCCTCGTCGCATTGCAATTACCAGGCTGGCCAGGCATTTTTTTTTTTCGAACAATCAGAGGCAAATTCTTGCGTTGGATGGAACGAGCAAGCATATACTTGTCTAAATAACTTTAACACACGTTAACTATTTGGCTGCAGAGCTCGTTGACGCCGGGATTGTCTTCACCGGATGCGACACAGCTGTTAGCACTCTATGTGCCTGATTAGATTGGCTCCCAGCAGTGACATGTACCGGATTTATTAGGGGTATGCTCCATTGGTCGAGGTATGAGAAATCAACAATGGCAAGGTCTTGAGCTGTTCTCGAGTTTCGAGTGTGTTTGAATACTCGGGACATCAAAAAAAGATGACAACTCCATTGACTAAAACTACAGAACCATTCAACACTCAGGGTATAATATGAATCTGCTATAGCATCCCGATATATCCGATGCCAATGAGATGTCATGGAATGTCAAGTTATCACCCCTTTCGGCCATATATGGCATCCAAAGCTTCCACAAAAGCCCCAACCATTATGTGTCGGTCCTTCGCAGTCCTGAAAGAAGGGTCTACGTCCATTTCTGGTGAAGCTGGTATGCCCGTTGGTTGAAATGAATTAGTTGCCGGCTGGCGTGGTAGTTGTGGTTGTGACGGAGGACTTAGTCCAAATTGCCCGTATATAGCTGCGCTCATGTCATCCCCAGGGACAGGTTCGAGGGAGGGTTCTGACTGCGCTCGAGTGGGCTGGTTTTGCTGGCCAGACGTATTGCTAACACCGGCGCTTTGGTGTGTGACCCAAACGTCGTTCTCGAGAACGTATTTCCTGTCTGTGGTGTACCATTTTCCATCGGCGGCAAGGAATGTCTTCGAAGAGGCCGTTTCGGACATGGCTTTGGCCGTTAGTATTTAACACTCTGAAGAAATGGACGAAAAATGCTGCTGGAAAACATACTATAATTACAAAGCCGATGGGTTCGTCTTGTAGGTGATGGATGCGTCTTACACACTGAGCGAGTGGAATCTGTTGGAAATAAGAAGTTGAGTAAACAAGTGATGGATTGAGGCTGCCGACAAGGCTGCCTATATAGTCTATCTATGCTAGTCCTAACTGGGATGTAAACACTAGGAATAAGTAAGGAACCAACGTATTAGCTAGTTGCTCCCCAATTGGCGCAGGAGCAGTTCAACTGATCACAGGTGTAGTTACCTTAGTAACACTAACAGAATCTACAGTTTTATTGGAGCGGGAAGACACCTAGCGTGAAGCGGGGCACCAAAAGTGGGGGAAAGTACCCAAAAACTCGTTGGCATAGTTGTTGGTGCCTGTTGTTGCTGCTGCTGCCGCTCGTCGCCTCGCGGTACGCTTTTTGCCGTACTCGTAACTTCTAGTTAAGCGCTGACGAGGATTTCATTTGCGCCATTGAAGTAACACATGGACAAAACATATAAAGCACTTGTTGTAGAGAACTGGTCTTATTTTTACCATAATTTTTACCATAACCATATTAACTAACGTAGTTTACAAGCGAACATGAGCGCTGGTACGTCAGCAATGCAGCATGGAATCCTGCTTTGATCTAGAATTTGCGTCACTTCTCGGATTCCTGAGGTTCCACATCCTTGCTCGAATACGGTAGGGCTGAGCAAACATTGAAAGGGGACGCCTTGTGGTCTGTTGTTCGCTCGACATCATTCCTCTGAATATTGCCGTTTCCGGTATCGCGTCCGCCCCCCAAACCTACCATTTTGCTCTGTTACTTGTCCCTAGAAACAGGTGTACGATAGAGGCGTAGTATTTATGTTTACAGATTAATCACACGCTGGTTTCACTTCCCCTGGGTGCATCTCTGAGAGCTCGCGACGCAGTCCTTAAGTCCACTTTCCAGAGTTGTCAACAATCAACCACAGTCAATTAATTGGTTTTGATTGAGTTGACTCGAAGTAAAACAAAACAAATCAAGGCTACCATGCCAGTCAACTTGAGTCACTCAACGGTAGTCAATTAATTGCAATTAATTGACTAAAGTTGACTTATTATGCGTATATATCGTGTGAGGTTATTGAGTTTGCCGTAGAATTAATATTGCGATAATCTTATAGGGTTGCGCCTAAACGATGCCATAACTTACTAACTTGGGTTAACCTGATATAGGGCCCAGTTACTCATCTAGGCTACACGCGCCTATAATACTACTGTTTTAATACTTAACTACTACCTATACTACCTATATCAACGCGTTTTCTAGTATTTTATTAATTAATATGCCTCCTAAACGCTATATATTAGCTATAAAGCCTGCCGCCGAATATACCCGAGTTGCTACTCGTAGTGCTAGCGCCCTATCTAAAACTATATTAATGCCTATATTAATACTAAATATAGAGCCTATATCCTATATCTTATATCCTATATTTAAGCCCTTATCGCCGTGCTAATTACCTTATAAAGCGCTAGCTACTATAAGCTAGACTACTATTTCTACGCGTTTAGATATATTATTTAAGTTATAGTTATTAGAGTCTTAGCCTAAGGTAGATATTTTACTACCTACTAATAGTAGCTATATTAGTATAGTAGCTATAACTAAGGATAGAGATAGTAGTAATTATAAGACGCTAGATAGCTATACTACTAAGGACTATAAGGGTATTAACTAGGTACACCTAACTATATATATAAAGCCTCTAGTAACTTAGTAGTATTAATTAAGTTAGATTTTTAGGTATAGCTACTATATAACTAAGCTTAAAAATATATCTATAATATAGTTTATATATAGATACTACTATTAAAATAACTTTAGTAGTAGTAGTATATTTAATATTATAAGGGCTACCTTATCTATAGTATATTATCTTAGCTAGTATAAGGTTAGCTATAATCTTATAAAAGATAGTCTATATAAGTAAGTTAAACTACCTTATAGCTAGCTCTTATTATAGTAAGTATTTAAAGCTAGTATTATAGTTAATAAAGATACTACTAATATAATAGGAAACTTTAATATATAGATATTTTAGTATAGTATAGTACTCTAGCTTATTAAAAATAACTACTTATTTTATAAGCTTAAGATAGATACTTTTCGTATACTAATAAGGTATACTAATCTAGAGGCTAAGAGAGCTTTATAGATAAGTTATAATAGTATTACTACCTTTATAATAAAGCTCTTTAAGTACTTATAGCTATAGGTTATTAATACGTTATTAACTATAATAAGTAAGATATATATAAGCTTTAATACTATATATATTAGCTTAAGGGTTTATTTATAAACTCTAAGATTAAGTTAGTAAAAAATAGGATACTAGTATCTCTTCCTAGACTCTATTACTACTATAATCTTATAGATAATAGGTATATAATTATTAACTATTATATAACTATTACTAACTATAATTAGCCTTATTAAGAATTTTCCTCTAAGTAAGTTTAATAGAAAGATAGTAGCCTACTTTCTTAAGATAGTTATAGATATAACTTCTTCTAAGTTACCTACTCCTAATAAGTTTAATATATTCCTTAATCCTATAGTATAGGCTAATAGGATTTCTACTATAATAGTAGTATTAGTAATAGTTATAGTAATAGTCTATATACTCTAGGCTTCTTTTAGATAGTTAGTATATTACTTAGGCCTATAGAGAAGGGTTTTTATATATACCTAAGGACTATAAGGAAATAAAATTTATTTACTAGACTAAACTACTATTCTAACTAAATATATAACTAATATTACTAAATATATATATATAAATTTAGGTATTCGATAATATTTAGAATTAGTATATAGTTTATATACTAATACTTATATAATAAGATAATTATATATATAGATAGAATAAAATCTTAATTTAGTAATCCTATTTTCTTATATATATATATATATTATATATCTAGCTACCTACTAGATACCTATTATATACTATTATATTAATTATTTATAATATACTATACCTCCTATATTAAACTTATAGTCTTATAAATCTATTAATAAATATACGTAGAAGAATAATAGGTATTATAACTAATTGCGCGAAATAGAGGCTATAAAGCTACTTATTACGTAGGCGTAGTCTATAAATAATATATATATTAATAAGGTAAAGTTAGCCTTCTTTTAATTAGGGGAAGCTAGACTATAATTTATATCTAAAGATATATAGGGCCTTATATATATAGAGCTAGAGAAGTATTATTAGTAGTACTTAATACTCTTAATATAAGTATATAATATAATAGTTATATAATAGTTATTAATTATAATAGGATTTACGCTAGGATTTATTAGGTTTAGAAGGTAAATAAAATTAATCCTACTAAATAATAGCTATTAATCGACTAAATTCTCGCGTATAAAGGCCTAATATATAAGTAGCTTAATAATTTCAAGCTAGAGTTAAAGGTATAAGTATAAATAGAAGAAGATATTTATTAGATGAGATAAGCAATCCAGTCGAGCTACCTATAGGGCTGGCCTACGAGCTAGTACACGAGATTCAGATGGCGATCGAGATGGCGATCGATTTAGCACGCGCGCGCACGTGCGCGCACGTGCTCCACTAGCTAGGCGAGCCAATCAGTAGATTCCAGGTGCACCCGGAGTCTATCGGCAACTCGCTAGCCGGCTACATCATCAATCAACAACGATAATCAATCCAGATAATCAATTAATTCAATCATTATCATATATTAATAAATCATCTTTTCACTATATACAATAATTATATCCTTTTATTATAATATCATCTAGATCAAGGTAAACTATTAAACCACCTTAAATCTAATAATTAAGAGTCTTACTACCTCAACTAAAACGAACTATACACCTTAATTAATATAAATAACTATCTAATATAGAGATAGCCTATCTATTATAACGCGATCTAATAGTAACGCTAAGAAGCGATATAGACTATATAGTGTAGATGACCTAGCTATAAGCTAGATGCATAGTCTATAATATCTAGGATAAAGTTAATCTAGTAATAGTTACTCCCTTAATTTAAAAACTAGAAGTTATTAGAGTCCTAGTTATTACTAACTATATACTAGCTATAAATATTTAAGTACTAATAAGATAGTCTAAACTTACGTCTACTAGCTATAGGGCTTTTAAAGAAGATCTTGAATACTATAAGCTCCTTACTAAATAATATTATAGTAACTAATATAAGTATAAAAAGGAGTAGATAAGCCTCTAGTATATTACTACGTTTATCTAATTATTAGTATTACTATACCTACTATATACGTACTATATACTAGACTAGTTACTACGATAGTAGCTTACTAACCTAAAATAAATAGTTAGTATTAATAAGTAACTTGAATAGGAGAGAGCTTATAATAGATATATTAACTTACTTAAGTAAATAAGAAGTCTATTAAACTAGGATACGTAGCTAGCTAAGTATAACTAAGTAGCTACTATAGCTAAAGCCTATTAAGTAGTAGAGCTATTATAAATTAATATAATTATAAAAGACTTCCTAGTAGCTATTAATAAAGTAGTACCTATATAGTTAATAACCTTTTAAGACTATAGACGTTTTAAACCTAGTATAACCTAGAAGAAGATAATAAAACAATTCTAAGAGTATATAATAGTAATTTATCCTCTTAGATTAGGGAAATATAAGGCTACTTTTATAGTTAATAATACCTTAGTATATCTCGCTAGTAGTAGTAAATCCACCTAGAGTAATAATAGGGACGCCTCTCTTACTAAAAACGCGCTACTTAATAAATAGGGTAGACCCTAAAATTAATATATACTAAATTAACTAACTAGTTTATAAACTTAAACTAAGTTAAACTAGGGTAGACCTTATAATTAATGTATACGTAGTAGTAATACTAATACTAAGTAGCTAAATAATAATAGCGCTAATATAGTAGATAGAGTATAATACTATACTTATAGTAGACGCTATAGAATTAAGGACTACTACTATATTAATCTAGATAAAGCCCTAGAGTAGTAGAATCTAAATAAGACTCTATAAGAGCTTATTAACTATAAACGCAAGAATAATATAATATTTTAAGGACTAATTAGAGGATAGGCTAAATCCCGCTCTAATACGCCTCGTATTAAGTAATTATAGACTCTAATACCTAATATCTAAGATAAGTAACTATATAGCTAGAGAATCTCTAAAGCTACCTTTACTATAATAAATAACTAGATTAAATACCTACTATAAAACTTATTTATCCTCGACTTAGGCTCGACCTACTATATTATAAATAACCTAGACTATATCTATAACTATCGCCTACTTACTTAAGAAGACTATATATAGGCTAGTAAGTTAAAGATATAGGTAAAGGGATATAGATCTATTAATCTAATATTAAAGAGTTAATCTAAGACGAATAGACTAGTTCTATATAACGTAGCTATATACCTAGATATCCTCTATAACCTAGTCTATATTTCGACTACTCTTTAATATTAGATTAATAGATCTATATCCCTTTACCTATATCTTTAACTTACTATATATAGTCTTCTTAAGTAGGTAGGATAGTTATAGATATAGTCTAGGTTATTTATAATATAGTAGGTCGAGCCTAAGTTAAGGATAAATAAGTTTTATAGTAGGTATTTAATCTAGTTATTTATTATAGTAAAGGTGCTTTAGAGATTCTCTAGCTATATAGTTACTTATCTTAGATATTAGGTATTAGAGTCTATAATTACTTAATACGAGGCGTATTAGAGCGGATTTAGCCTATCCTCTAATTAGTCCTTAAAATATTATATTATTCTTGCGTTTATAGTTAATAAGCTCTTATAGAGTCTTATTTAGATTCTACTACTCTAGGGCTTTATCTAGATTAATATAGTAGTAGTCCTTAATTCTATAGTATCTACTATAAGTATAGTATTATACTCTATCTACTATATTAGCGCTATTATTATTTAGCTACTTAGTATTAGTATTACTACTACGTATACGTTAATTATAAGGTCTACCCTAGTTTAACTTAGTTTAAGTTTATAAACTAGTTATTAATCTAGTATATATTAATTTTAGGGTCTACCCTATTTATTAAGTAGCGCGTTTTTAGTAAGAGAGGCGTCCCTATTATTACTCTAGGTAGATTTACTACTACTAGTAGATATACTAAGGTATTATTAACTATAAAAGTAGCCTTATATTTCCCTAATCTAAGAGGATAAATTACTATTATATACTCTTAGAATTTTTATTATCTCCTTCTAGGTTATACTAGGTTTAAAACGTCTATAGTCTTAAAAGGTTATTAACTATATAGGTACTACTTTATTAATAGCTACTAGGAAGTCTTTTATAATTATATTAATTTATAATAGCTCTACTACTTAATAGGCTTTAGCTATAGTAGCTACTTAGTTATACTTAGCTAGCTACGTATCCTAGTTTAATAGACTCCTTATTTACTTAAGTAAGTTAATATATCTATTATAAGCTCTCTCCTATTTAAGTTACTTATTAATACTAACTATTTATTTTAGGTTAGTAAGCTACTATTATAGTAACTAGTCTAGTATATAGTACGTATAGTAGTAGGTATAGTAATACTAATAATTAGATAAACGTAGTAATATACTAGAGGCTATCTACTCCTTTTTATACTTATATTAGTTACTATAATATTATTTAGTAAGGAGCTTATAGTATTTAAGGTCTTCTTTAAAAGCCTAAGGCTAGTAGACGTAAGTTTAGACTATCTTATTAGTACTTAAATATTTATAGCTAGTATATAGTTAGTAATAACTAGGACTCTAATAACTTCTAGTTTTTAAATTAAGGAGTAACTATTACTAGATTAACTTTATCCTAGATATTATAGACTATATCTAGCTTATAGCTAGGTTATCTACACTATATAGTCTATATCGCTTCTTAGCGTTACTATTAGATCGCGTTATAATAGATAGGCTATCTCTATATTAGATATTATATTAATTAAGGTGTATAGTTCGTTTTAGTTGAGGTAGTAAGACTCTTAATTATTAGATTTAAGGTGGTTTAATAGTTTACCTTGATCTAGATGATATTATAATAAAAGGATATAATTATTGTATATAGTGAAAAGATGATTTATTAATATATGATAATGATTGAATTAATTGATTATCTGGATTGATTATCGTTGTTGATTGATGATGTAGCCGGCTAGCGAGTTGCCGATAGACTCCGGGTGCACCTGGAATCTACTGATTGGCTCGCCTAGCTAGTGGAGCACGTGCGCGCACGTGCGCGCGCGTGCTAAATCGATCGCCATCTCGATCGCCATCTGAATCTCGTGTACTAGCTCGTAGGCCAGCCCTATAGGTAGCTCGACTGGATTGCTTATCTCATCTAATAAATATCTTCTTCTATTTATACTTATACCTTTAACTCTAGCTTGAAATTATTAAGCTACTTATATATTAGGCCTTTATACGCGAGAATTTAGTCGATTAATAGCTATTATTTAGTAGGATTAATTTTATTTACCTTCTAAACCTAATAAATCCTAGCGTAAATCCTATTATAATTAATA